>JAPXFY010007299.1:0-7500 GCA_030674185.1 Monoplex corrugatus | reverse complement strand
CTCCCTACTACCTCAGGGTTATAGGATTATCTGAACCTTTTCCTAGTTTGCCAGAAATATACAATCAACCAAACAAACAAAAGAAAAAAGTTTTTCTTAAGATCTTCAAAAAGGGATTCATTGCGCTTGGCTGTGTACACGCTATTTCATCGGTGACGTAATCGGGGGCAATTTTCATATTGCTGTGAAGATGCATGACGATAGAGAAGGGCTCGTGATGCTGTAGAGTTCCGATGTGGAGTGAGACTGCGTGACAGGGCTGTACTCTACACTTCCTTTCATAATGATTTTATTATACTTTGGCGTCAACCAGGCCCAAGAGATACAGATACCTGCTGTTGTGGTGTTCTACCCAAACTTACCAGTAATAATTTGGAAGACTTCTTGAGATGTGCACAATTCTGTGCTGTTGAGAAGGTCTTTGAAATGGGGAGGGCCAGGGTGGGTGGGGGCTGGAACGGAACTTAGAAAGCTTTGACACCACCAGTATGACTTTGGAATTTGTTCAAGAGAGAGATAGATAGAGAGAGACAGAGGGAGAGAGAGAGAGAGAGAGAGAGAGAGAGAGAGAGTTATCGCACTTGGACAATTCCATATGCACTTCACCCAAATCTGCCAGCAATTATCTGGCAGACTTCTTGAGTCTGCGCAAAACCCTGTGCACTGGCAAGGTCTTGAAATGTGGAGGGGAACGGGGGGAGAAAGGACCTATGACATATCAAGCTGATACTACCAGAATGGTGGAAACATTAAAATGGGCGGCGTACACGTCGCTTTTAAATGTTATTGGCTGTAACTGGACTGGAGGTATCAGATTTTGAGTCCATGAATCAGCCAGCCTGCGAGTTAAAAAAACCCACAAAAACAAACAAACAAACAAACAAACAAACAAAACCACAAGCCCGTCTAAGGATCGACCCCCACAACCCTGAGTTATGATATTATGAGCATGGTGCTGTAACAACTCATCTGAAAGGCTGTTGTGTTGCGGGTTGTGAGTAAACTCAATACATCAAATCTTGAATCCACGATTTTAATCAGCTAAGCCACTCAACCCACAACAATGAGGATGGAAAGGATTAACTGAGTCATCTAGCTGTTGGGTTTCCATATATCTTTTGGAACAGATCTCGTGAATACCTTTTCTTATTTAGAATTAAGAAAGAACACTTTGAAAAAGGATGCCGGACGAGGGTTCCAGTTTTTAATATAAATCTTAACGCTCGACTCCCGCACCCTATCCACAATTACAAAAAAAAAACTTAACCCTTTGACTTCCACACCCTGTCTACCAACTTCCTGCTAACAGGTTGACAATGCAGGATGCAAGTGGACAGGGTGCAAGAATCAAAGGGATATTTCAGAATTAGAATCAATGGTTGCTGGTATTATTATTGTTAACGCCAGTCTTGTGCTGTTGCCTTTACCTTTTTCGCTGTGTCAAGGTGAAGTGACGTCACAAGGAGTGATAATTCTGAATATAGCGGGACAATGTCGTACAACACTTTCGGAGCAAACAGTTTACCCAGGTACCCACGACAGTGTCAGAAGTATAACGATGCATTTGACAACCTGGATTGTGGAGGTTTTGTTGCGAAAATGAGGCTTATCCTCTCTTGAAGCTAGCAGTCTTCTGTATAGTCTGCACAAAGTGATTGTTTCTTCTCCATTAATATTTCAGTATTTGATTTGGTCACAGACAGACCTGCCCCTGGTGGCTGGAGGAGGTGTGGAAGAGAGAACAGAAACAAGAAAAGAATATTCTCGGGGTAGTGGCATTAGCAATATACTGCTTTTTTTATATCCAGCCTTTGTCCATGGAGGGGTACATTGACACACATGAACACAACAAATGGGTCTACATTGATGATGATAATAATAGATCTTGTTACACTTATAGATTAACAACATCAATTACTTAATGTTACTGAAGACAACGACAGCTATTACCAGTACCCTTACTACCGATATTGTTTAATACAAAGATAATTTCTATGAAATGGCACTTAGCCATATAATTTCGTAAAGAGATAATTATACTAAAGAACACTGTTACAGTATTGTAGACTGAGTCAACAAAACTTTTCAGTCTTGTAAGTAAATTGTAATACTGAACAAGGATTGTTGTGCTGTTTAAGGTTTTCAATGTATTCATTCTGTGAAAAGTAAGACGAGATTTAATCTTGCTGTGTTTTTATACAGCCTTATATTGGAGAAGTTCTTTTTTCAGAGTTAGCTGCCAGAGTTTCAAAGACTTACTTCAGACCTGTCAGTCCTAAATACTGGATCTTTTGTAGTTAAACAAGGATTGAAGGGTTTACATGGTACTTTGATCGTAGCGTATAAAAAGATGATGTGTGTATGTGCGCCCACCAGCATGACTTCCTATGTAGGTGTTTCTGTAGGTGTGTGCATCAGTACCTGAGTATCTGTCCGTCTGCCTAACTATGTTTGTGTGTTGGTGTATGCATATGCCTTCATATGAGAAGAGTGTTCTCATATTCCACTCGTATGATATTGTTGTTTTCTTTTCTTCTGTTATGTCATACCGTGCTTGTATCACTGGCATACTTATCCATGTACGTTTTCTGTGAAATGTAAAGCACTTAGAAGCTTGGTTCCCGGAATGTCACGCTGTATAAATCATCATCATCATCATCATCATCATCATCATCATCATCATCATCATCATCATCATCATCATCATCATCATCATCATCATCATCATCATCATGTGCCTGCCGCATGGCGTTGACGATCATGGCCCTCCATATGTCTCTATCCCTTGTCGCCGCAAGTACATCTTCCACCCTTTCTGTCCTCAGTCACCCTGCAAGTCCGTCCAGTATTTTCTCCCTGGGTCTACCAGGTGTTCTCTCCCCCCTCCCCCCAGCTTACCTGTATAAATGTTACATTACAATAATCATTAAAGAACGCACACATCTGGCTGAGGCTGAGGCTAAGGCTGAGGGATACTTTTTGGTGGTCATTCCAGATTTTTTTTTTTATATTTATGTCAGCACTGCTGTTGTTTATGCCTTTTTATGGTGGATCAGAGGATTGATGATGGACTGAGTGTGTGGGGTTGCAGGAGTGCTGGACTGCTTTTAGGAGCAAGTATGGAGTCTGTTGCATCTTTCAGAGGTGGGTTTCTGTCATGTATCTGTGTGTAGCTTCCGTGTGGTTCATGTTCCATCCATTTGCACCGATTTTATCTCAGTGCATTTGAAAGCGCACTGGTGGGGTGGGGGGGGGGGAGGGCAAAGGTTGAAGTGGGAAGATGATCTCTGCTTGAATGATCATCACCATGGTGTGGGTGTCTGTGTCTGTGTATTGGTCAAGCGAACAAAATGGAGGGGACAGATTTGGAGATGATTTCCCGCCTTTTATTGGCTGTGGGTGTCTTAGTCTGGTAGACTGACAGTAAGAGGGGTGATGGGATGGGGTGCTATATGGTGAGATTAACGCATTCCTGGCGTTTTCCATGAGACAGTTGGGAGCTCATACTGGGTCAGGTTGCTAGTGAGAGACTTGTTTGTGTACATATGTTATACACTTCTTGACAAGGAGTGGAGAAGTGGAGGATAACGTTTTAAAGGAAGAGGTGCAGTCAGTATATTGGGTGGAGACTCAGGACTCCACAGGCGCACAGAACATCACAGAGGGAGAAAAACATGTCACCGTGATACACTATATAGCCAGTCGATAGCCACCGTGATATGCTATATAGCCAGTCGATAGCCACCGTGATACACTATATAGCCAGTCGATAGCCACCGTGATACACTATATAGCCAGTCGATAGCCACCGTGATATGCTATATAGCCAGTCGATAGCCACCGTGATATGCTATATAGCCAGTCGATAGCCACCGTGATATGCTATATAGCCAGTCGATAGCCACCGTGATATGCTATATAGCCAGTCGATAGCCACCGTGATATGCTATATAGCCAGTCGATAGCCACCGTGATATGCTATATAGCCAGTCGATAGCCACCGTGATATGCTATATAGCCAGTCGATAGCCACCGTGATATGCTATATAGCCAGTCGATAGCCACCGTGATATGCTATATAGCCAGTCGATAGCCACCGTGATATGCTATATAGCCAGTCGATAGCCACCGTGATATGCTATATAGCCAGTCGATAGCCACCGTGATATGCTATATAGCCAGTCGATAGCCACCGTGATATGCTATATAGCCAGTCGATAGCCACCGTGATATGCTATATAGCCAGTCGATAGCCACCGTGATATGCTATATAGCCAGTCGATAGCCACCGTGATATGCTATATAGCCAGTCGATAGCCACCGTGATACACTATATAGCCAGTCGATAGCCACCGTGATATGCTATATAGCCAGTCGATAGCCACCGTGATATGCTATATAGCCAGTCGATAGCCACCGTGATATGCTATATAGCCAGTCGATAGCCACCGTGATATGCTATATAGCCAGTCGATAGCCACCGTGATATGCTATATAGCCAGTCGATAGCCACCGTGATATGCTATATAGCCAGTCGATAGCCACCGTGATATGCTATATAGCCAGTCGATAGCCACCGTGATACACTATATAGCCAGTCGATAGCCACCGTGATATGCTATATAGCCAGTCGATAGCCACCGTGATACGCTATATAGCCAGTCGATAGCCACCGTGATATGCTATATAGCCAGTCGATAGCCACCGTGATATGCTATATAGCCAGTCGATAGCCACCGTGATATGCTATATAGCCAGTCGATAGCCACCGTGATATGCTATATAGCTTAAAGTTACTTCTTTGGCAGACTGAAAAAATAAGATACACAGATACACATGTCATTTACATGTAACCAAGATTATTCCAGTGACAGGGTGATACAATACCAGTATAACATACAGACCAGGTAAAACATAGGCTAGGTTGGGCCCCAGAGCCTGGCCAGCTCATGGGTTTATGTGCAGGCTTAAGGCTTGTGTCATGATCACCATACACTTGGCAAATGTGACGTTAGTGCGTATGGAATTGGTTCCGAGCGCGGAGACGTCGTCCTGAGAAACTGAAACTGAGAAACTGAGACAACGATAGAGATAGAACCCATAAGCTTGGTAGGACCTCTAGACCTTGCCGGCATGTGGGGTTTATGGGTAGGCGTATGCCATATACCACGATCATATCTTTAATCTTCTTCCATCGCAAAGGATCTGAGGTGTTCATGTATAGACGAGATGTATTCCGAACGCGGAAAAGCTGTCCCGAGAAAACCAAAATTGGCCAGCATTTTTGGTTCGGAGCCTTTTATCAATGAAGATGGAGCTTAGGTACTCGAGAGTGGTATGAGTATGGTATAGTGGCTATGGTAGTTATTGCGTCTGACAGCACCAATAGCATCCTGAGGGCATCGCTCGGATATCCATTAAGTTAATAACGTCATGACAGCAGTACAGCCAACATCTGTCACACACAGACAGACAGACAGATAGACAGGGAGAGACAAATAAAGAAAGACATGTGTTTCGGCATTGAGCATAGAACGGACGAGGCTTTATAATGGCAGAGAGACAGTCAGACAGACAAAGACAGAGATTCAATTAAGCTGATTCAGTTTTACATCAGCATCAACCTCAGGTGTATACCGATGAGAATAACCACCCCAGGCAAGTGGATGAAGGTAGACTGATCTAATTCTACTACACCACACCAACAAAACAAGTATGTTAACATGGGACAGTAACAAGGCCATTTAAGGTTTTAACCCACAAGACAATCAGATGCTCAACCATCTCAGCCATTGAGGCACTTGTTTATAAAGAGAGAGAGAGAGAGAGAGAGAGAGAGAGAGAGAGAGAGAGACAGACAGACAGACAACAGACAGACAGACAGACAGACAGAGACAGAGAGAGACAGAAAGAGAGAGAGAGACAGATAGACAGGCTGACAGACAGAGAGGGGGACAGAGAGAGAGAGAGAGAGAGAGAGAGAGACAGACAGACAGACAGAGACAGAGAGAGACAGAAAGAGAGAGAAACAGATAGACAGGCTGACAGACAGAGAGGGGGACAGAGAGAGAGAGAGAGAGAGAGAGAGAGAGAGAGAGACAGACAGACAGACAGACAGACAGACAGAGACAGAGAGAGACAGAGAGAGACAGAAAGAGAGAGAGAGACAGATAGACAGGCTGACAGACAGAGAGGGGGACAGAGAGAGAGAGAGAGAGAGAGAGAGAGAGAGAGAGAGAGAGAGAGACAAGATGAGACGAGACGAGACAAGACGAGACGAGACGAGACGAGACGAGACGAGAATACAATACGAAATGACAAATCTTCGTTTTCAAATTTAAAAGATAATAAGTAATTTAACACATTTTTTCCAAAAACAAGTGTAACTGCCCGCGTTCAAGCAAACAGGAACCAGAAAAGAAAAAAACAAATAAAAAGAAAAAAAATCAGGTAATTTGAATCCTTTTCTCACACTGGACGAAGCAGTTGTGAAGCTTCTGTCTCTTTCTCCTTATTTTTGTATTTGGTGTTTGTTCATTTGCGATCTTACATCTACGCTTGACAAAGGCCAGTTGGCCGAAAATTTGCGCCTGTCTTGTCTGGTTGTATTAAATACGCACTCTGATTTTTTTTCGTGTTTTTTTCTAGTTCACATTTCTTTCCCCTTTTAAGCCAGACAAGCGATGAGAGAAAAAAGACAGACCTGCCCCAGGGACGTTGGTGTTGGTGCAAAGGATTAATGACTACAATGTTGAGGGTTCAAATCCGGGTCCTTGCAAATCAGTGTTTATATCTTCCGTCCTCAACGGCTCCTATTCAGAGAAGACCGTGCTGTGGATTGAGTAGGAAGACTAAGCCCACACATTCCAGTCTCATACACTTAGTGGGTGCATCAGGAAGCTGTTGCCGACACAGCACGTGTATGTATATCTCGAGCCTGGTTGATGGCCCAAAACGCAGTAAGAAAGAAAGTGTTGAGTACGGCATTCTTATCAACAAATGCCTGTCAATTAACATCAGGAAGAGAGTTCTTGAACGTTATATAGAACCAATACTATTGTACGGCTGCGAGGCGTGGACAGTCAACAAACAAAGTCAGAACAAGATTGAGGCAGCCGAGATGTGGTTTTTAACAAGAATGTTCCACGAACAGAAAAAAGAAAACGAACGAGACAGTCTTGATGGAGGCAGACACAAGTAGATCATTCATAAGGAAGATTAGGAAAAGACAGACAACATTTATAGGCCATTTTATGAGGAAAGGGGAATTGGAGCACCTGGTCACAACGGGAAAGCTGGAGGGAAAGAGAGCACCAGGTAGACCCAGGGAGAAGATACTAGACGGACTTGCAGAGTGGCTGGGGACAAAGAGGGTGGAAGAGATGCTTGAGGCAACAAGTGATAGAGACAGATAGAAGTCCATAATCGCCAACGCCATGCGGCAAGGCACCTGATGATGATGACAGCCTTGTCACGCTGTCTGAGTTTAAAATGGAACTC
>JAPXFY010007298.1:0-11039 GCA_030674185.1 Monoplex corrugatus | reverse complement strand
CCCCCCCTTGCTTCTCGTTTCTAAAACCATTTTCGTTTGTTTCTTCAAAAATCCTTCTCTGCCTCCTGAACCTCATTTGACATGGCATCTCTATTTCTATGAGGAGTTTTCGCTTTTAGTTGCTCTACTCCATGGGCATCCCTACATTTTCCATATAAAATATCCCCCCAAAAGTGGGCCTATTTGTGTTCGAGGGTTTTGACAATTTCTCTATCCAGCTTCTGCCATTGCTCTTTTGCACTTTCAGTTTTTCAAGTTCAGTTTCTGGCGCTTAACTCAAGAGCGTGTACACAGTCTTCTTTCAGCCATAAAACGTAGATGCCCTCTGTGCTGTGGTTTGCTTCCTGGCCTCGGTTTTTGACATCTTGTCTGCTGGTGCAGTGCACTGTTCTTCGTTCGCCAGAGTGTGTGCACAGCCCTGGTTTGCCCTGTGGATCTTCAAACCGTGTGTTTGTAGAGAATCTCCATCCAAGACATGGACACACGAGAATTCCATTCGTCCATAATCATGAACTGTTTTTTGTGCCAGTTTTGCTCTTGTCTTGCTTTTCTGGCTGCCAGAGATCCATGGGTTCCAACGTTTCAATATTCAAGATGTGGGAAAATGTTTATTTTTTTTTTTGTTTTGTTTTATTTTTAATTTTTTGCTCACAGACGTCACCGGCAGAACTTTCCAGCCCCTGCGACGCATCTAATCCATAGTTTCAGTGATGGCAATTCCCTCATCTTTCAAAGGGATTGACAGAAATGTGCTATACATATTTCCCACTTTTCCACAAAAAAAAACCAAAACAAACAAAAAAACCCCCCAAAAGAATCTGGATTTGTTTTTGTTTTGGGGCAACATTTCCAAATGACACATTTGAGCGACTCAGTGTAGTTTGCGTGTTTATCCTGAAGGCATTTTCTGAGCAGCTGAGTATTGGCAAGGTCTTTAAACATCAGTTTTTATTTGATTCATTACTGCCTCTGGAATGTTGTTTGGATGTTTATATGTAGTTAATCTTCCCTCAGTATCTGATTTCTTGTATGGTATTATTGTCTAAACCAAAAAAACAAAAAACTGTGTAGAGGTTTGTCATCAGTGGAAAAAACAACAACAACAACAACAACAACAACAAAACACAAAACACACACACACGCAAGCACACATACACACGGAACTCTTCATTCTCACGAGGTCATTTTTGTTTCTTCTAAATGCATTGCCATTTGTGAGACTGAATGCTGACAGTTAGTAAGTATGCGTTAACCCCTATCTCTTTTTTCAAAACTGTATATATAACTACATAAAAAATTCACTTTGAGTTTGTGCAGTCTTGCACCCATTTTCTTCTGCAATTTCCCACACATTATGTCTTTTCCACGTAATGCTCATCATCACAGTGGTTAAAGTTAAAATAGTCTTAAAACTATTTGTATCCCATTTCCGAAAACTTTTGAATTTTCTGAGGTTATTTTGCGGGAACACAGCAGCTAAATAGTGTGGGGGACTAATTTTGCTTTATGCCCCCATCGAACCAGTATGAGCTTTTGCACACTCTGCTCTATGCATTGCTTGCGACTTCCTGCACTGCTCACTGTTGTTATCAAAACCTATTGTGGCAGACACGGGATTTGCACGCTTTGGAAAATTACCCCTGAGTCTAGAACTTTTCTTTTCTGTGACACACCCTATCCACGCTTTTGATGTGTGGTTTTGTGTCATCTATTACCCAAAAAAAAAAGTCAAATTGTCCAGGTAGCGTCATGTTCTACTGGCTTTGCCATATCAAATTCTATGTCAGCAGCTCTCTGCATGCTTGAATTTGAACTGAATATGCAGGGATCATACGTTGTTTTATTCACAAGATTCTAACTGCTGGGGATAGAATGGTTGGTGGGAAAGCCATACTGCAGAAAAAAATATTTGCAAGTCGGGGTTCTCTCACTTACGTTTTTTTTTATAAGTCAGTACGTTTTTTATCAGAATTGACAGAAGAGTTTCTACAGGATATGTTTTTGAAAAAAAGGAAAGAAATCTATTCATTACTGTACATTTCTGTTTGAGCAATGGAACACAAATTCACGTACATCACACTGGCAACAGCGCCCAAACCAGTTGTGATGATAAAATTCTGCTCGAAATGTCTACATCAATCTGTCTACTGATGATTTACTGGATGCAGGGGTAGCTGATAAACACTTAAAGCAGTTTGTCAGCTACGTGTTAATCTAGTAAATTATCATGAACACGATATTCTGCCTTGATTCACTGTCACTATCTTTTATCATCTTGTATTTTTCTTCAATTTTCACCCAAAAACGAGTGGGCGTGCCTTTCTTTTCATTCACAAGAATGTCATCTTCGTTTGACCTACTGACATTTGGCACTGCAGTCTTACTTTTAGTTTTACAGAATCGTTGTCTTTGGGGACACAGACCGTTTTTCTATAAATTGTCACGACTTTTATGTACTTATTTCCTTTGAAAGAAAGCGATTCAAAGATACTCCCATTCTTTTCCAGTCATAAGACATGTTAAGATCAAAGAACATTATTTGGATCAATAAACATTGAACACGTCAACTCAAACACGTTTCACAGTGGTGGCATCCATCTACAATCCAAACAAAGTAACTGTGATAACCAAGGGGACCGGGGAAGCTCATTGTTTATGAAGTTATTGGCTGGGGTCATGTTTTAATGTTTTCAGCTTTTCAATGGGCTCCTGGCACCATGCTGGATTTGAGACACAGTTTTAGTACACACACACACACACACACACAAAACACACACACACACACACACACACACACACACACCACACACACACACACACTTCACTAAACAATACATATGTTAAACAAGTAAAGGTTTTAAAACAAACAATTCAAAGTGCATTTTAAAAATTAATGTTTGAATTGTGCAAATCATATCTAACTTGACCTGTTACTAAACCCAAAAACAACAAATAGAACAAACATTTTGTTAAAATGTAGGGTAAAACAGAACCCCCCCCCCCACCACCCATTTCATGTTTTACACACTGCCCTATGATTTATATGGGGAAATGAATTACTATGTTAAATATACAAACATCTTTACAGTTTATACAAAGATAACATTTACTACAGAGTTGATTGCGGTAAATGAAGAATTCGGTATTGAAAACAATAACAATCTTCCTAAATAAAATTTATGAACCAGGAAAAAAAAACTAAAGATATGTCAAAATCAGTTTTCATTGCACATCCGAAAGAAATAGTGGCTTTGAATGCGAACTCCATTGTACAATCAGCTTGGCGGGGTCATGTAACAAAAATCCTATTAAGAATAATCATGATGAAGACAAGGAACTGAATCAAAGAAAAATATCAAAAGAACAGTGTGGATTTGTTCGAAGGGAAATGAGCTATTAATGCCATTACACATCCTAAGAACTATCTTTAGAGAGGCCAATAGAGTTAAATGAGGATTCATCTTTACGCTTTGTTGATAATATTACAAAGGCTTTTAATTGGGTAAGACACGAAGAATTGATTTAACCCGCTAGAAAGACTCAAATATTAATGGAAGAGATCTAAAAATACCAGAAACATTATATTGATCACAAACATCAGCAATAAGAATAGAAAACAAAAGTATGAGCTCTTTCCAAATATCAAAAGAGGGGTCAGGCAGGGCTGTGTTCTGTCACCAGATTTGTTTTTATTTTACAACGAAACAATCAAGAGAAACCTAAAAGATGCCCTGGGATAAAGTTTGGGGGAAAAATGATAAACAACATTTGTTACACAGATGAAAACCAAGCTGATTGGAAAAAAATGAAAAAGACCTACAATACCTTGTAAAAATGATATAAATAAAAAAAAAAATAAAGAGTTGGGGGTAAATAATAAAAAGACTGAAGTCATGGTAATCAGTAAATCAAACAAGCAATCCCCCCTATGCCCAAAATATAGCAAATGGCACAAGTTTGAGACAGGTTGATACGATCAAACATCTGGGAACGGTCATTTCACAGATGGCAGACGCACATCAGGGAAAAAACCAACAGAATCGGCAACCAAAACGGCGTTCAAAAAGATGAAATGCGTTCTTACCAACAAATGCAAATCAATTTAACATCAGGAAAAATAGTTCTCGAATAATGTTATATTTAAAACTGATATTGTTGTACCGGTTGTGGACATGGGCAGTTAACACTCAAAGTCAAAACAAAATTTTAAGCAGTGAAATTTGGTTTCTAAGAAAAGTGTTTAGAGTTCCATGGACGTTAAAGAAAACCAATGAGACAGTCTCGAAGGAGGGAAAAAAGAAAATCATAAATAAAAAAGATTGGAAAAAACAAGCAAACTTTTGGGGAATTTTATGAGGAAAGGGGAATTAGAAAAAAAAAAAAAAAAAATTTTTTTCCCCAAAAAAAAACCCCCAAAAAAAAAAAAAAAACCCCCCCCTTTCCCCCCCCCCCCCCCCCAAAAAAAAAAAAAAAAATTTCCCCCCCCAAAAATTTTTTAAATTTAACCCCCAAAAAAAAAACCCCCCCCCCAAAAAAAACCCCCCCAAAAAAAAAAATTAAAAAAACCCCCCCCTTTCCCCCCCCCCCCCCCCCCCCCCCCCCCCCCCCCAAACAAATTAAAAAATTTTAAAAAAAAAATTTACCCCCCCAAAAATTTAAAAAAAAAAAAAAAAAGGGGGGAAAAATAAAAAAAAAAATTTTTTAAAAAAAACCCCCCCAAAAGGCCCCCATGGGGGAAAAAATTTAAAAACCCCAAGTTTTTTTTTGGGTTTTAAAAACAAAAAAAAATTTTTCCCCCAAACCCCCCCAAAAAAAAATTTTCCCCAACCCAAAAAAAAAAAAAAAAAACCCCCAAAAGGGGTTTTTTCCCCCTTTTTTTTGTTTTTTTAAAAATTTTTTAAAAGGGGGGGGGTTTTTTAAAAAAAATTAAAAAAAACCAAAAAATTTTTTCCCGAAAAAACCCCCCCCAAAAAAAAAAAAGGGAAAAAAGGGGGGAAAAAAGGCCCCAAAAAAAAACCCCAAATTTTAAAAAAACCCCCCCTTTTTTTTTTAAAAAAGGGGGGAAAAAAGGGGTTTCAAAAGGGTTTTTAAGGGCAAAAAAATTTTTTAAAATAAAACCCTTTGGATAAATTTGGGGGGGCCTGGGTTAAAAAAAGGGAAATTTTTAAAAAAAAATTTTTTTTAAAAAGGGGGGGAAAACCCCCCTTTGGGGTTTTTTAAAAAAAAAGGGGTTTTTTTTTAAATTTAAAAAAAAAAAAAATTTTTTTTAAAAATTAAAAAAAATTTTTTGGGGTTTAATCCCCAAAAAAATTAAAAAAACCCCTTTATTTTTCCCCCCAAAAAAAAGGGGGGAAAAATTTAATTTAAAAAAAAAAAAGGAAAAAAAAAAAAACCCCCCCCAAAAAAAACCCCCCCCAAAAAAAAAACCCCCCCCCAAAAAAAAATTTAAAAAATTTTTTTAAAGGAAAAAAAAAATTTGTAATTTTTTAAAACGGAAAAAAAAAAAAAAAATTTTTTAAAAAAAAATTTTTTTTTTTAAAAAAAATTTTTTTCCCCCAAAAAAAGGGGGAAAATTTCGAAAATAAAAAAAAATTAAAAAAAACTTGGTTTTTTATTAAAATTTTTTTTTGGGCCAAAATTTTTTTTTTTAAAGGGCCCCCCAAAAAAAAATTTTTAAAAAATTTTTTTTAAAAAAAATTTTAATTTTTTTTGGGGAAAAAAAAAGGGGGGAAAAAATTTTTTTTTTGGGGGGTTTTTTTTTTTTTTTAAATTTTGGGGGGGCCGGTTTTTTGGTTTTTTGGGGAAAAAAAAACGGGTTTTTGTGGGGGTTTGTTTTTTTTTTTTTTTTTTCCCTTTTTTTTTTTGGGGAAATTTTTTTTTTTTTTTAAATTTTGGTTTTGGGGGGGAAAAAATTTTTTTTTTAAATTTGTTTTTTTTTTAAAAATTTTTAACCCCGGGGGGGGGTTTTCCCCTTTTTTTTGTTTTTTTTTAAAAAATTTTTTAAATTTTTTTTTTTTTTTTAAATTTTTTTTTAAAAAAAAAAAAATTTTGAGGGGGCCCCCCTTTTAAATTTTTTAAAAATTTTTAAAAAAAAGGGGGGAAATTTGGGGGGGTTTTTTTTTTTTCCTTTTTAAAATTTTTTTTTTTTGGGGGCCCCCCAAATTTTTTTTTTTTTTCCCTTTTTTTCCCTTGAAAAAAACCCCGGCCCCAAAAAATTTAAAACCCCCCTTTTTAAATTAAACTTTTTCCCCTTTTTTTCCCCTTTTTTTTTCCCCCAAAAAAGGGGGAAAATTTTTTTTTTCCCCCCCTTTTTAAAAAATTTTCCCCCTTTTTAACCATTTTTTCCCCTTTTTTGGGAATTTGTTGAAAATTTCTTTTTTTTCGAAAACCCCTTTTAAAAATTTAAAACCGGGGGGGGTTTTTTTTCCCGGGGAAAATTTTCCCCGGCCTTTGGAAAAAAAAAAATTTTTTTTTAAAAATTTTTTTCCTTTTTTTGGGGGGAAAAATTTTTTGGGTTTTCCCTTTAAATAAAAAAACCCCTTTTTAAAAACTTTTTTTTTTAAAATTTTGGCCCAAAAAAGGAAACCGGGGGGTTTAAAACCCCCGGGGGAAATTTTTTAATTTTTGGGGGGGGGGGAAATAAAAAAAGGGGGGAAAAAAGGAAACCCCTTTTTTTCCCCTAACCCTTTTAAAAACCCCCGGGGGGGGGTTTTTGGGTTCAAAAAAAAAATTTCCTAAAAAAAAACCAAAAAAAATTTTTTTTGGGCCGTTTTTTTTTTTAAAAAAAGGGGGGGAAAATGGGAAAATTGAAAAAAAAGGGGGAAAAAGGGGGAAAACCCCCCCCCAAACCCCTTTAATTTTGGGGGGGGTTTTTAAAGGGAAAGGGTTTAAGGGGTTAAATTTTTTTTTAAAAAAAAAAAATTTTTTTGGGGGGGGGGGGGGTTTTTTTTTTTTTTTTTTGGGGGGTTTTTTGGGGGTTTTTTTTTTTTTGGGGGGGGTTTTTTTTTGGGCCCGGGAAAAAAATTTCCCTGGGGGCCCCCCCCAAAAAAAATTTTTTGGAAAAAACCCCAAACCAAAAACCCCAAAAATAAAAAAAACCCCCCTTTTCCCAAAAAAAACCAAACCCCCTAAAAAAAAAAAAAAAAAAAAAAGGGAAACCCCACCCCAAAAACCCCCCCAAAAAAAAAAAAAAAAAACCCCCCCTTGCACCCACACCCCCCCCCCCCCCCCCAACCCCAAAAAAAACCCCCCCAAATTTTTTAAAACCCCTTTTCCAAAAAAAAAATTTTTAAAAAATTTAAACCCAAAAGGGGGGGGGAAAAAAAATTTTTTAAAAAAAAAAAGGGGGGGGGGTTTTTTTTCCCCTTTTTTTTTAAAAAAAAAAATTTTGTTTCCCCCCGGGGGCCCCAAAAGGGGAAAAAAGGAAAAGGGGAAAGGAAAAAAAACCCCCCCTTTTTGGGGGGAAAAAAAAACCCCCCCCCCTTTTTGGGGTTTTTAAAAAAGAGGGCGGAAAGGGGCCAAAAAAAAAGGTTTTTTTTGGGGTTTTGGGGGGAAAATTTAAAAAAGGGGGGGAAAAAAAAAAACATTGGTTTAACTTTTTTTTTTTGGAAAAAAGGGGTTTTTTAAGGAAGCCCCTTTTTCCCCCCCAAAAAAAGGGGGGGTTTTGGGGGCCCCAAAAATTTTTTGGGGGGCCCCCCCCTTTTTAAAAAAAAAGGGGGAAAAAAATTTTTTTAAAAGATTTTAAAAACCCCCCCTTTTTTTAAAAAGGGGTTTTAACCCCCCTTTTTAAAATTTTTTTTTCCCCCGGGGGTTTTTTTTTTTTTAAAAGGGGGGGGTTTTTTAAAAATTTTTTTGTTAAATTGGGGGAAAGAACCCTTTTGGCCCGGGGAAAACCAGTTTTTAAAAAAAAAAAAAAAATTTTTTAAAAAAAATTTTTGGTATTTTTTTTTTTTTTTGGGAAACCAAAAACTTTTTTGGGGGGAAAAAAAGGGGAAGGGGGAAAAATGGTTTAAACCCCGGGGGTTTTTTTTTTGGGGGGGGTTTTTTTTTTTAAAAAGGGAAAAAAAACCCCCTGACCAAAAAAAAAAGGGGGGGGGTTTTTTTGGGGGGGTTTTTTTTTTTTTGGGGGGGGAAAATTTTTTGGGGTTTTTGGGGGGTTTTTTTGGGGGGAAAAAAGGGTACCCCGGTTTAAAAAGGGGGTTTTTTTTTGGGGGGTTTTTTTTTTTAAAAAAAGGGGGGGGTTTTTTAAAATTTTTTTAAAACTTTTTTTTTTTTAAAAAATTTTTTTTTTTTTAAAATTTTTTTGGGGTTTTTTGGGGTTTTTTTTTTTAAAAATTTTTTTTTAAAAACCCCAAAAAGGGGGCCCTTTTTGGGGTGGGGGGGTTTTTTTTGGGGGTTTTTTAAAAAAAAAATTTTTTAAAAAAGGGGGGGGGTTTTTTTTTTCCCCCCCAAAAAAGGGAAAAAATTTCCAAAAAAGGGGGAAAAAAAAGGGGGGGGGGGGGGGGGGGAAAAAAAGGGAAAAAAGGTTTTTTTAAAAACCCCCAAAAGGGGGGAAAAAAAAAAAAAAACCCCCCTTTTAAAAAATTTTTAAAAAAGGGGGAAAAAAAGGGGGGGGGGAAAAAAAATTTAAAAAACCCAAAAGGGGGGGGGGGGGGGTTTTTTCTTTTTTTA
Source organism: Monoplex corrugatus (assembly GCA_030674185.1). Classification (NCBI taxonomy): domain Eukaryota; kingdom Metazoa; phylum Mollusca; class Gastropoda; order Littorinimorpha; family Ranellidae; genus Monoplex; species Monoplex corrugatus. The sequence continues at coordinate 2,369 of JAPXFY010007298.1, read as the reverse complement.
AAGGGGTCCCGGGTTTTTAAACCCCTTTTAAAAATTTAAAATTTAAAATTTTTGGGGAAAAAAGGGGGGAAATTTTTGGGGGTTTGGGGGCCCGGCCGGTAAAAAAGGGGAAAAAAAAGGGGGAAATTTTACGGGGGGGTTTTTAAAAAAAAATTTTTTTTTGGGGTAAAAAAAAAAGGGGAAAAATTTAAAGGGGAAAAACCCCAAAAAAAAGTTTTTTTTTTTTAAAAAAAAAAGGGGGGAAAAAAATTTTCCCCCAAAAAAAATTTCCCCCGGGAAAAAAAAAATTTTTAAAAAAAAAAAAAAAAAAAAAAACCCCCCCAAAAAATTTTGGGAGGAAAAAAAAAAGGAAAAGGAAAAAAAAAAAAAAAAAAAAATTTTTAAAAAGGGGGAAATAAAAAACCCCAAAAAATTTTTTTTTTTTAAAAAAAAAAACCCCAAACGGAAAAAATTGGGGCTACTGCAAGGCTTCAGTAGGTGGTTGGCCATGTCCTGTTTCGTATCATACACTTCCATTACCAAAAATCGCTACATGGAGTGTGAGGACATTGTTGCAGGGGAGGTGGGGGGTTGGATAATGTGAAATGGAAATAGAAAGGATTAAATTAGTTTTCCCTAGGACAAGGGGAAGTGAAATGGAAGGGAGCAGCTTTGATAACATCAGGAGAGCTTACAATAATATATTCTGGCCGGAAAACACCTTTGAAAGAGGGAGTAGGCATCATAATTGGGGGACAGGGACAAAACCAAAAGCAGTTGAAAGGATACTGGGCTGTGTTGACAGAGTTTGCTGGCTAAATTGGGAGGCAGACCATTTGATATCAGCATCATTCAGGTGTAATGCACCAACATCCGCAAGTACTCAGGAAGACAGGGGCCCACTTCTACGTGTATTAGAGATGGCCAAGGTTCAATGTAAACCACAAGAAGATACAATAATAATGGGAGATTTTAATACTAAAGTGGGACAGGATAGGGTGGAGGATATAGTTGGACCTCATGGCCTTTGGAAAACAAAATGAATGGGGAGGGGAAACGTGTAGAATGGGTACAGATGAATGGAGTCCATAGAAGGAAAACTTACCTGGTTTGAGCAGACTAATAGAAGAAAATGGACATGGATGAGTTAAGGAGATAATACCAAAAAACAGTTTGGGTCTTCACCCTGATCAATAAATAATTTTAGAAATTCTTTGCTGACAGCAAAAACACTACCAGGCGCAGACTGCAACAGTGACCACAACCCTTTTATGAGAAGATTTAGGCTAAAAATTAAGGAAAAGGAAACAGACCAAAAGCAACATCAGACTAAATCTTGGACTCTTAAAGACAGATGAAGCGATACGTAAAAATAGCAAAAAGACTGAAGGTCACAGTAATCAGTAAAAAACATGAAATCCCATCATGCAAAATAACAGCAAACGGCACAATCTTGAGACGGTTTATAAGTTTAAATATCTGGGAACGATAATTTCACCAGACGGCAGATGCATATCAGAAATAGCCGCAAGAATCGGCCAAGCTAAAACAGCATTCAAGAAGATGAAAAAACATTCTAACCAGCAAATACCTATCAATTAACATGAGGAAAAAGAGTTCTTGAATAATTATATAGAACCGATAATGTTTTACGGTTGTGAGGCGTGTACAGTCAACTCGCAAAGCCAGAACAAGATTGAGGCAGCCGAGATGTGGTTTCTAAGAAGATTGTTGAGAGTTCCATGGACATTAAAGAAAACAAACGGAGACAGTCTTGATGGAGGCAAGACACAAGAAGTCATTCATAAGGAAGAGTAGGAAAAGAAGGCAATTGTATAGACCATTTTTGAAAAAAGGGAAATTTTGAACACCTGGTCACAACAGGAAAGCCGGAGAGAAAGAGAGCACCAGGCGAGCCAGGGAACCAGGGAAAAATATTTGGGCGGATTTGTAGAATGGTGAAGACAGAGAGGGTGGAAAAATGTGCTTGCAGCAACAAGTGACATATGCATATGGAGGGGCCATGATCGCCAACGCCATATGGCAGGGCACTTGATGATGATGTGACTTCCATTACCTAACTTAGTTCCTACACTTTCCATAATTAAGTGAATTAATAATTGCTTTTTACAATGAGATCAATGCCATAATCAAAAACAGGTCGCGGGAAAATATTACTGAAGGAGATTTTCATGTAGGACTACAGAACTCCTGTCTGTTTACTTATTGAAGCATACATGTGTACAGAATAATTTCTAAGTCGCCTTCAAACAAGTCACAAGAACTATTTTATATTTTTCTCCATCAATTTAGTATAACAACAGAGGGATTTTTCGTTTATGGATTATATTGCTAGGAAGTATATTTTCGATTTTGTTTAGGTACAAGCG
>JAPXFY010007297.1:10000-11041 GCA_030674185.1 Monoplex corrugatus | reverse complement strand
CTTGAACACGTAAAAATCATGTAAACTTGAACATATAAAAAAACAACTATATTGAGTACACTAGCATTTAACATATCGAAAGGGCATATTACAATTAAGTACACCAGCACTAGACCATACCAAAAAGCCATATTATGTACACTGTACTTGAATGTGTAACAAAGCCATATCAAGTACACGAGTACTTGAACAATCACAAAACCGTGTTAAGAACATGGATTACATAAAGATATCACAAAACCGTATTAAATAAGCTTATACGAGTGCTTGAACATATCACAAAGCCATAGTTGGAACATATAAAAAAAGCCATATTAAGAAACATATCCAAAGCCATAGTTAACATATCAAAAAGCCATATTATATGCAGTACTAGACAATCAAGAACATATAGTACACTGGAACTTGAACAACAAAAAGCCATATCAGTGCACTAGTACTTAACATATCAAAATATGCATTAGACACTAGTACTTGAATACATAAAAGCCATATCATACAAGTACTATATATCAAAAGCTACATTACAACACACTATACTTGGACATATAAAAAGTCATATTAGTACATATACTTACCACACAAAGCTATTTACGTACACTAGTACCTGAACATATGAAAAAGCCATATTAGGTACACTAGTACTTACCATATTAAGAGCTACATTACGTACACTAGTACCTGAACATATGAAAAAGTCATATCAGGTACACTAGTACTTACATATCAGATCAATAGTACACTAGTACTTGAACTATGAAAAGCCATATAGGTACACTAGTACTTAATATATCAAAGCTACATTACGTACACTAGTACTTGACATATGAAAAAGTCATATTAGGTACACTAGTACTTACCACATAAGAGCTACATTACGTACACTAGTACTTGAACATATGAAAAAGTCATATAGGTACACTAGTACTTACCATATAAGACTACATTACGTACACTAGTACCTGAACATATGAAAAAGCCATATTAGGTACACTAGTACTTACCAATAAGACTACATTACGTACACTAGTACCTGAACAT
>JAPXFY010007296.1:0-2500 GCA_030674185.1 Monoplex corrugatus | reverse complement strand
AACAGTTATAACATTATCAAGAACTATATACAAACAAGCAATCCAAGAGAGAGTGGGGGTGTGAGAGGGATATATATATATATATATATATATATGTATATATATATAATATATATATATATATATATATATATATAGAGAGAGAGAGAGAGAGAGAGAGAGGAAGAGAGAGATAGAGAAAGAGGAAGATATATATATATATATATTATTATTAAGAGATTAAGAGAGAGAGAGAAAGAGAGAGAGAGAGATTAAAAGAAAGAAAGAAAGAAAGAAAGAGAGAGAGAGAGAGAGAGAAACTCCACCACCACAACGAGCTGTTCTGCTTCGTTCAAATATACGTACATATACAAACACATACACACAATCGCCACACGAATTATACACACACACACACACACACATACACACACACACACACACACACACACACACACACACACACACACACACACACACATACACACACACACACACACACATACACACACACACGCACGCACACACACACACGCACACACGCACGCACTCACGTACACACACACACACACGCATACAGACACTCACATAACACAGGTTACAGACGCATCCATTAGCATTAGTTTACGATGTTTAGCTGCTGCTATCTTTCTGTTAATTTCCTATAAAAAGTAGTTTAGTCTCACTTTGGGCGAAGGCCAGATGTCAAAAAGCACGCAAGCGTCCATATATTACCCTCATGAATAAACAATGTCACATTATCTTATCTTTTATGTATTACACTCGTAAATAATAATAAAATAACATTATGCTGTCTTATCTCTGGAAACAAGCACATCCAGTCGCCGTGCTTGTCAGCTAGCGCCGAAGCAAGACTTTATGATCCTATAACGATTATGAAACTCTCTCTGTCTCTGTCTCTCTCTGTCTCTCTCTGTATTTCTCTGTCTCTCTCTGTCTGTCTGTCTCTCTCTATGTCTCTGTCTGTCTATCTCTCTGTCTGTCTCTGTCTCGTTCTCTCTCTCTCGATTATCTTCTCTTCTCTCTCTCTCACTGTCTCTCTCGTTCTTCTCTCTCTTTTCTCCTCTCTCTCTTACTCTCTCTCTCTCACTCTCTCTTCTCTTCACTTCTCTTCTCTCTCTCTCTCTCTCTCTCTCTCTTGTCTCTCTCTTTCTCTCTCACTCTTCATTCCTACCATCGTACCTCTGTCGTATTGTATTTCATATTCACTTTGTGAAGTGAAAGTAAGAACTAGCAGTGTAGCAAAACGTTAGCTCTCGCTTCTGGCTTTCTGCTTTTCTTCTTTCTTGTCACATGCACGCAGCGGCTGAAGATAATTAGGAGAATTGGCCAACCCCCAATAATGCTAAAAAAAACATTCTTGACACGCTGAAGCGTACTAATTGAATAAAGTCGACCGAGGGGGGATTTTGACAGAGAAAAAGAAACTGAGAGAGTAGAAGGGGGGGGGGAAGAGAAGGAGAGAGCGGGAGAGAGAGAGAGAGAGAGAGAGTAGGGGAGGGAGGGAGGGAGGGAGGGAGGAGCAATGAGCGTTGGCAAGAAAGAGGGTGTGATATGGGGAAAAGAAAGAAATAGAAACACAGAGGAGAGAGGGGGAGAGAGAGAGAGAGAGAGAGAGAGAGAGAGAGAGAGAGAGAGACAGAAAAGTGAGAGAGAGAGACAGAGACAGAGAGAAAGAGTGAGAGAGAGAGAGAGAGATAGAGAGAGAGAGAGGAACACCACCACCACAACGAGCTGTTCTGCATTGGTCAAATATACGTACATATACAAAAACATACACAGTCACCATACAATTTATACATACACACACACACGACACAACACATGACACAACACACATACACACATACACACACACACACACACACACACATACACACACACACACACACACACACCACACACACACACACCACACACACACGCACACACACACACACACACGCACACACGCACGCACTCACGTACACACACACACACACACACGCATACAGACACTCACATAACACAGGTTACAGACACACCAATTAGCATTAGTTTACGATGTTTAGCTACTATCTTTCTGTTAATTTCCTATCAAAAGTAGTTTAGTCTCACTTTGGGCGAAGGCCAGATGTCAAAAAGCACGCAAGCGTCCATATATTACCCTCATGAATAAACAATGTCACATTATCTTATCTTTTATGTATTACACTCGTAAATAATAATAAAATAACATTATGCTATCTTATCTCTGGAAACAAGCAAGTCCAGTCGCCGCGCTTGTCAGTTTGCACCGAAGCAAGACTTTATGATCCTATAATGATTATGAAACCTCTCTCTCTGTCTCTGTCTCTCTGTCTCTCTCTGTATTTCTCTGTCTCTCTCTGTCTGTCTCTCTCTCTCTCTATGTCTCTGTCTGTCTATCTCTCTGTCTGTCTCTGTCTCGTTCTCTCTCTCTCGATTATCTTCTCTTCTCTCTCTCTCACTGTCTCTCTCGTTCTCTCTCTCTCTCTTCTCC
>JAPXFY010007295.1:10000-11046 GCA_030674185.1 Monoplex corrugatus | reverse complement strand
CGGTACCCTGCACTTTAGCATGAATGCTTCAAGTGTCATCCAAGGGGCGGATTATACGGTCTGACACAGTAGCATAACAAGAGGGGCGTGTTGGTCAAGCAGATGACTCAAGCAGTGTTGTAAGTACATATGGACAATGAATTGGACTGACAGGCTGACTCAAGTGCTCGGGAAAACATCAGTCTTGAAAAACATTCTTCTCAATAGCCTTAAGATTGCGTGAAGCGATTTTCTTTGTTGCTTTGCCTGGTTTTCTAAGAGACAGTTCAAAGTAGATGACAAAATGATCAATAACAGAATGTCACGAAAGATAAATCAACTACATCAGAAACACAGTTTGTGATTAGCCAATCTAAAGTAGGGCCTTTGCGTTGAGTAGGTACTTTGATCATTTGTTGCAGACAAAAATTTTCAAAACGGCATTTTAAAGCAACAGTACAGCGACCAGAGGGATTATCAAAATGGACATTTATATCCCAACAACAAACAGCCTTTCGTAGGTATTGTATGAATCGAGCAGGTCGGGGAACTGGTCCAAGAACATTGATATCTTGAGTTTGTTTTTGACACTAGGTGGGGGACGGTACACGCAAAGAAACACAGAGGTCTGACCATCAAAGTCCAGGCGGACCTCACACATCTCAAAAGCTGTAAATGGAAAGTCTTTGGATGGAAAGGAAATGTGTTTTTTAAGACTGTTTCTGTATATCACAGCAATGCCACCTCCAGCTCTGTCCTGCCGTGGATAAGAAATCAAAGTGAAGTCGGGGTGGTGTCACAGCCGCAATGTCTGCTTCATTCCCCTGTGGCCGAAACCATGTTTCAGTCAGAAAAACCAAATCGTAGTTGCCTGGATTATGTGGTCGCAAACATCATAAGTGATCAACGAGTATTGATAGTTGATCAGTGACTGCTGTAATTGATCAATAATTGATGATGATTGTGCGGTGATAATTGATATTGATCAACCATTGCTGATGATTGGCCTATCATTGTTAAAAATAACGATCAAAGCCACTTAAATTGTTCATAGATTTTTTAATGTT
>JAPXFY010007295.1:5000-7500 GCA_030674185.1 Monoplex corrugatus | reverse complement strand
TTCCCATTGAAAATTCGACATCAAGAAGAAAGTGAAACATTAGGCCTATTTTGTAAAACCCCGACACCTACCACCAAATCTTCTCGCAAGAAAGCAAGTCACGGAAGTTGGACAAGGGAGGCAACTTTTGATAAAATAAGGCTGCTACTATGAAGGTGCAGTTCTTTCCATGTCAAGTGACGCATTACTACGATGTACGCTAAATTATCAATCAATCAATAGATAAATAAATTGATAAATAATGATATAAAAATGAACATGGAGGAGAAATTATCAGAAATGATACAATTATGCTGGTAAGATATTCTAGTGAGAAAAAGACACACTAAAGTAATAGCCGGCAGAATCGGCCAAGCCAAAACAGCATTCGGGAAGATGACAGGCATTCTTACCAACAAATGCCGATCAATTAAGATCAGGAAGAGAGTTCTTGAATGTTATATAGAGCCAGTACTGTTGTATGGATGTGAGGCGTAGACAGTCAACAAACAAAGCCAGAAACAATATTGAGGCAGCCGAGATGTGGTTTCTAAGAAGAATGTTGAGAGTTCCATGGACAGCAAAGAAAACAAACTCTCGAGACAGTCTTGATGGAGGCAGACACAAGTAGATCACTCATAAGGAAGATTAGGAAAAGACAGGCAACATTTATAGGCCATTTTATGAGGAAGGGGATTTGGAGCACCAGGTCACAACGGGAAAGCTGGAGGGAAAGAGAGCACGGGTAGACCAGAGAGAAAATGCTGGACGGACTTGCAGAGTGGCTGGGGACGAGGGGGGTGGAAGAGATGCTAGGGGCAACGAGAGATAGAGACAGATGGAAGTCCATGATCGCCAACGCCGTGCGGCCAGGGCACCTGATAATGATGATGATGAAAGTAATAAATGCAAACATTAGAATTATTCGAGGCTTTCTTGGAGGTCTGTGTACCTGTATTGTTACCACTTCTCTGAGGGTAGCATAGGATATTTCTCGACCCCCCCCCCCCCTGAACCCCACCATTTGATAAAGTGTCCATGTGTTGTGTCGTAACATTGTGGCTACGGGGACTTTTTTGGTTAACCCTTTGACTCCTGCACCCTGTCCACCAGCTGCACAAACTTAACCCTTTGACTCCCTCGCCCTATCCATCAGCTTTCTGCAGGAAGCTGGTGGATAGAGAGAGAGAGTCAAAGGGTTGTTTTTTCTTTGCTAGTATGTTTCATAATGAAGGATACTGGTGGACAGGGTGCGGGAGTCAAAGGTTAAAATCACGTTTTTGGTGTCATTCTGAAGCCAGACTCAAATTCATGCAGCTACATTGACAGACAAGAGATGTACTGCCTCCAACTATGTATTTTATTTAATGGGAACAAAATCCAGGTGAGACAGAGATTTTTCTCTGCCCCCGTTCCCACCCCTCCACTAAAACTCTGAGTGATGATGTTCGTGCAATTTTTTTTTCTTTATGAGATGATAAATGTCCCATGTGGAGCATGCAATTTGCGCACCTTAAACACACCACAGCATCGAAGTGATGAGATGATAAATGTAAACTCCGTGTGCAGTATGCCATTTACGCATGTTAAACACACCACAGCATCGAAGGAGCTGCCCTTAGCAACATTGTATTAAAGAAACAAAGCCAATATCATTATCGTTATCGTTTAAATCCTAGCCGACTGCGCAGAGCCATATCAGGGCTGTAACCATCTCACAACACACACAACATCTCGTTGTTCTTGAAAATAAAAAAAGAGAAAAGAACGTTCATCATCATCATCATCAGGTTCCCTGCCGCATGGCGTTGGCGACCATGGACTTCCAACCATCTCTATCTCTCGTTGCCCCCAGTATCTCCCCCACCCTCCTCATCCCCAGCCACTCTTCAAGTCCTTCCAGCATTCTCTCCCTGGGTCTACCTGGTGCTCTCTTTCCCTCCAGCTTCCCCGTTGTGACCAGGTGCTCCAAATCCCCCTTCCTCATAAAATGGGCTATAAATGTAGCTTGTCTTTTCCTAATCTTCCTTATGAGTGATCTACTTGTGTCTGCCTCCATCAAGACTGTCTCGTTTGTTTTCTTTGCTGTCCATGGAACTCTCAACATTCTTCTGAGAAACCACATCTCGGCTGCCTCGATCCTGCTCTGGCTTTGCTTGCTGACTGTCCACGCCTCGCATCCGTACAACAGTATTGGTTCTATATAACATTCAAGGACTCTCTTTCTAATGTTAATTGATAGGCATTTGTTGGTAAGAATGCTTGTCATCTTCTTGAAAAAGAACATTAAGTACACATATCAATGCATTCGCTTAATAATTCGAATAATCTAAAGATATGTCCCTGGCGTTGGCCTTTCTGTCCAATTTACCACCAGAGTGTTTAAAAAAGTAAACTGAATACAAAGGTAAACACAAATATGGACACTAAAACATGTGTAAAAACGGGCCTAAAGTACCTAAAAGTGCTTTTGCATATCACATTTCCTATATCCAAATATGTGGTTAATGCATTTGCGCAA
>JAPXFY010007294.1:7500-11050 GCA_030674185.1 Monoplex corrugatus | reverse complement strand
GACAGTCTTGAAGGAGGCAGACACAAGTAGATCCTTAACAAAGAAGATTAGGAAAAGACAAACAACATTTATGGGATATTTTACGAGGAAAGGGAAATTAGAACACCTGGTCACAACAGGAAAGCTGGGGGGGGGGGGGGGGGAGGGGGATAAAACACCGGGTTGACCAAGGGAAAAAATATTGGACGGAGCAGGGTGGCTGAGTACAGAGAGGGTGCGAAATGTACTTGCAGCGACAGGGGATAGATTCGTGTGGAGGGCCATGATCGCCAACGCCATACGACAGGGCGCATGATGATGATGATGATGATGATGATGATGATGATGATGATGATGATGATCTTGCAGTACGTGGAAGCAGTCTATTGGCATCCCAGTGTGCACGTGCTATAGATGCGTTCGCGTGTGTGTATTCCTTATCCAGGATTCGCGGGTTCTTTATGTCCTTTCTATTTTTGTATGAAAATAACACACATACACACACACACACACACACACACACACACACACACACACACACAAAGGGATTCAAGATGGCGGATACTCGCAACAAGTAAAACTTTCAGCAGTCGGAGATCATGTGATATAGTCCGAAATGACCAAGACAAGAAGAGGCCGCCTTGCTCAGCAGAAGCAAGAAGCTGCATCAAAGGGAACTGCCAATCAAGAGAGGCCAACGACCACCGACGAGACAAACGAGACGGAAAAAAGATGAGACTGTTTGTAGAAATGGTGCTTCGGCCGCGGTTTTCACTGGAACGCAGAGTGGGACAACCAGCACAACATCTGTACCCAGCTCTGCGGAACTTGTAAGTACGATAGCTGAGCTTAAAAATATCGTACTGGATCTGCGTAACCAAATTAATTCTTTAGAACGGACTGTGTTTGCGCAGATCGAGGCCCGGTCGACAGCAACCGCCATCATCAAGATAACCAGCGACAAGCAAACACAGGCAGAACTCAATGAAAGAAATCTCACATACGCAAAGGTTCTAAAACAAAAACAAGCACACAGGCAGGACGACCAACAGGCACAAAAATCAGAAGCTCCTAAAACTATTGATTTTGCAGTCGCTTAATGTTATTCCAACCAAACTTCCCAATTTCCAAAATTACTATTATCCACCAATATATGACTTTGGGAATTCCGGGAAGAAGGTAGCCACTGCGATATATATACTTAAAGAGTTACAGTATCACATATTTACTTCCCCAGTATTAACATCAACTGAAGACTTACACGCTTGTGCCGCCACAGTACAATTCAGTAATTCATTAATCCTGAACATTATGTCAGTCTACCTGCCAACAGGTCCAAATGACCACAACACAGAATGGCTGCGGACGATTCCGGATCTGCAGCACGGTAAATGGCTAATTGGTGGAGACTTTAATTCCCACTCCCCGTTTTGGGAAAAAGACTGTTGTACTGTCACAAGCAATCGGTTGGTAGAAAATATAGTTGACAGTGCGCTTTACCTTTTGAATGATGGGAGTGTCACTAGAATTCCTGATGTTTCCAAACACCGGGCAACAGCCATCGATCTGTCTTTAATATCGCCAGATTTAGTACCATGCTGTACCTGGGACACTCACAGAGATACTTTGGGAAGTGATCACTTACCTATCATCATAACAATAACAAATGACAACATCAGGATGAAAGACAGCACTCCTGATATTATACCAAAATATAATTACTCGCGCGCTGATTGGTCCTTGTTTCAGACTGCTCTTGCTAAACATGAATATAAACATGAAAGTGACAATGTAGACGTTGTGTTTACTAAATTCCAGGAGTCAGTTCTGGCTGCTGCAGACCTCTCAATCCCGAAACTCAAAACCTTTAAGTCCAATAACCGTTTGGGTAATGTTTGGTGGACAGAGGCATGTGAGAAAGCAGTTCAGTATAAAAAAGAGAAATACAAAATCTACATCAAAAGCAGAACACCCGAAGATCATATGGAAATGAAAAAAGCTAACACCCAGTGTAAAAGAATAATCGCTGAAGCAAAGAAAAATTATTGGGCATCATACTGCACCAAAGAAATTTCAGATTTCAGGGATTTCCATAAAGTCTGGACGAAAATTAATCAAATGAAAAATGGAGCCAACTTACCTAGGTTCCAATAATGATTGACACATATCACAAATTTCCTTCCGACATGGACAAAGCTGAAACTTTTGTGGAACTTTTTGCCGAAAATAGTAAAGTAGACGGTTTGTCTCCTACCTGCAAACACTACAGAGAAATGGCAGCTAATAACCATATCTTCACTGACCCAATACCTCAGAATGATCGCCGGTTTAATGCTCCAATCACCTTACAAGAGCTAAAAAACACTATCTTGTCTCTACACAACAAAAGAAGTTCAGTAGGTGTCGATGCAGTTTCAAATGAAATGATTAAACATCTTCCGGAAAACTGCATTATTTTGTTACACAAACTTTTTCAGAAATGCTGGGTTAGTGGAAGTGTACCACAGATATGGCAAAGGTCTATTGTTATACCAATATTAAAAGCGGGTAAGCCTAAAAACAATAAAAACAGTTACAGACCTATTGCGTTGACTTCCCATACGAGCAAACTAATGGAAAGATTGGTATTAAACAGACTTGTACATTACTGTGATAAAAATAACGTTATTCCAGTAAATCAGGCAGGTTTTAGAAAAGGGAGATCCACAGTTGAGCACCTGGTTAAACTTACAACTCAGATAAAGCAACAGTTTGCCCGCAGAAAAAGTCTTTTAGCTACTTTTTTTGATGTAAAAAAAGCTTACGATCAAGTTTGGCATACGCGTTTATTGTACAAGCTGAAATCTATTGGTTTATCTGGCAATATGTATGATTATATTAAGTCTTTTTTAGCCAGTAGAACAATTCAGGCACGAGTGGGAACTAGTTATTCTACTTCACGACATCTTGACATGGGAATTCCACAAGGTTCAGTGATAGCACCTCTTTTATTTAATATCCTTATACACGATCTTCCTAAAGCACTCTCAAATCATGTTGTATGATGATATATGTATTTGGATGAATATTACCTTAAAAAAGACAAAGGGCGCAGAATTACATAAGGAAGTTGTATCAATCTGATCTTGATCATCTTGGAAATTATATGTTAGAAAATGGTCTGTCGTTGTCTGCGGAAAAAAACTAACTTGATGCTGTTTAATCCTGGTGGTACTTTAAGTAACTTGCCTACTTTCAGACTGCTTGGTGAAGTGTTACATTACAAACATGTTATAAAATTTCTGGGAGTCTTTATAACATCGAAATTAAACTGGAATATCCATTTTGATTATATTTCAACAAAAGCAAGAAAAGCCTTAAATTTTCTAAAGATAATAAGCAGATTACCCTGGGGAATGGATACAAACATACTAATTCATCTGTCAACAGCACTCGTACGATCTAAATTATCCTATGCGCAAGAAGTTTTCTTCAGTGCACTAAAATATTTATTAAAGAAGATACAAAGCTTAGACTGCAAAAGTATTAAAATTGCTCTAGGTGTCCCTGTTCACGCCTCTAATCTGGAAAC
>JAPXFY010007294.1:0-2500 GCA_030674185.1 Monoplex corrugatus | reverse complement strand
ATACCATTGATCATGGTATTCTCCTTTCTAGACTTCATCATACTTTTGGCATCTCTGACATTGCTCTCTCCTGGTTCAATTCATATCTATCAAACAGAAAACAAACTGTTCTAATCAATGGCACTTTCTGTCAACCTGCATACCTGACCTGTGGTGGTCCACAAGGATCTGTCCTTGGCCCTGTTCTTTTCACTCCTTACACTCCCCCCTGTCCACCATCATCAACTCCCACTCTATAAAAAAAAACACTTCTATGCTAATGACACCCAACTTCAAGACAGTGACTCACCTGACAATATACAGCGCCTCTTGACTCGCACCACTGAGTGTTACTCGGACATTAAGAACTGGATGACATACAATAAACTTCAGCTTAACGACGACAAGACAGAAGCTATCTTCATTGGCACCCGTCAGAAACTTTCTCAGCTGCCTCCTCTTTCTCTCCCATTATGTAACACATCAGTCCCAATTTCTGATTCAGCTAAAAACCTTGGTGTCTGCATTGACTCTACCCTCTCCATGAACAACTTTGTTTCTCAAACTGCCAGATCTTGCTACTATCACCTCCATCTTATAAGCCTGATCAGGAAGTATCTCTCTGTCGAAACAACTGCAAAACTCGTTCTCTCCTTCATAATGTCTCGCATTGACTATTGCAATTCACTCCTGTCTGGTCTTCCTGCCTCCACCATTCACATCCTACAGCGCATTCAAAACAATGCTGCACGCCTTGTACTCAAAAAGAAAAAAAAACTGACCACATAACTCCTCTCCTGGCACAACTTCACTGGCTCCCTGTATCAAAGCGCATACAGTACAAACTAGACACCATGTGCTACAAAAGCCTCAATAACGCAGCCCCCGATTACCTGTCAAGCCTACTTGAGATCTATCTTCCCTCACGTACCCTCCGCTCTGCCTCCGATCCTCTGACTTTTCGCTTTCCACGCACTAAGCTCAATACCTATAGTCCACGAGCCTTCTCTGTTTCTGGTCCACTCTCCTGGAACAAACTTCCTCTCTCAGTCCGTCAGCAACCTACTTTTGTCTCCTTCAAGTCCGCTCTCAAAACTCACCTTTTCTCCTCTGCATAAAATCCTGACCTCACTCAACCCCTCTGCAGCCTGTCTCCGCTTGGAGGGGAATCACATTGTAATATATAATTGTATATAATATGCTCTCTATAATTTTCCATTGCTTTTATTCTTTCTCCCCATTTATAGCCGTGTGCGTGCGCGCGTGTGTGTGTGTGTGTGTGTGTGTGGGTGTGTGTGTGTTGTGTGTGCGTGCGTGCGTGCGTGCGTGTGTGTGCGTGCGTGTGTGTCTGTTTCAGCGCTTAGATTTGATTTTATCAAGATTTTGCGCTATATAAATATTGTAATTATTATTATTATTATGTGGATGTGGGTATGAATGTTGGTGTGGTTGTGGTTGCAGGTCATGGACGTAGATGTGGATATGGGTGTGGAATGTGGATGTGGTTGTAGATGTGGAATGCGGACTGTGGATGTGGATGTGGGTATGAATGTTGGTGTGGTTGTGATTGTGGATGTGGATGTGGCTGTGGTTGTGGTTGTGGATGAGGGTTATGGATGGGTGTGGTGTGCGTGTGGAATGCGGAATGTGGATGTAGATGTGGTTATGGATGTGGATGCGGATGTATGTGTGGATGAGGGTGTGGCTCTGGATGTGCTTGTAGATATATAGTTTGGTGTGGATGTGGAAGCTGGTGGATGAGGTAGGGGAGTCGAAAGGGTTAAGTTCTTGCTTTGCTTGCATGTTTGACAATGTAGGGTGCTGGTGGACAGGGTGCGGGAGTCAAGGGGTTAAGATGTCGATCGGTAAAACTTACGATAAAGGGTTAACGGTAATCTAAGCAGTCGTTGACGAGCGAGGAGTTAGATCTTTGCGATTTCAGCCTGTCTGTCTGTCTGTCTGTCTGTCTGTCTGTCTGTCTGTCTGTCTGACTGACTGTCTGTCTTTCTGTCTGACTGACCGTCGGTCTGTCTGTCTGTCTGGCTGGCTGGCTGTCTGTCTGTCGGTCGGTCTCTCTCTCTCTCTCTCTCTCTCTCTCTCTCTCTCTCTCTCTCTCTCTTTCTCTCTCTCTCTCTGTATCTCTGTATCTCTGTCTATCTCTGTCTCTCTCTCCTCTCTCTCTGTGTCTCTCTCTGTCTCTCTGTCTGTCTGTCTGTCTCTGTCTCTCTCTCTCTGTATCTCTGTCTATCTCTGTCTCTCTCTCCTCTCTCTCTGTCTCTCTGTCTCTGTCTCTGTCTCTGTCTCTCTCTCTCTCTCTCTCTCTCTCTCTCTGTCTTTCTGTCTGTTTCTCTTTCTGTCTCCGTATCTTCCTCTCTGTCTGTCTGTCTCTGCCTCTCTGCTTCCATGTCTCTGTCTCTCTCTCTCTGTTTCTCTGTGTCTCTCTGTCTCTCTTTGTCTCTCACTCTTTCTCTTTCTCCCTCCCTCTCTCTCTCTCTCTCTCTTTACACACACACACAGATCC
>JAPXFY010007293.1:0-11051 GCA_030674185.1 Monoplex corrugatus | reverse complement strand
AAATTTTTTACCAATTGATATTTTTAAAAACTTTTAAAAGCCTTTGACCAATCGCTGATCCCTGCCTGTCTCGTTGAAAAAAACCCACGCCCAGTGGCATGAATGATGATGCAAAAGGAAAAACAGAAACAAATTTTTTGGCGCTCCCCAAAGTAAAGTCTGACACAGACACGACGAGTCACAACTTTTGGCAATCAGAAACAAGAAAATGATTTCAATTCATTTTTTGCCCTTGTCCCTTTAAAGGAGTCCTTTTTTTACTCAGTATTTAGCCATTTTCTTTATTTCCCCCTGGAAAAAGGTACTATTAAAATTTTTTTAAAAGTTTTTTTGTTTCTCCCTTGTTTTTTTCCCAAAACAAACTGATTTTTAACTTTTTCTAATTTTCCCAACCATCATCCACCCTTCTCCATATAGTAAAAAGGGCACAGTAACATAATGCCTTTCCCCAAGAATTCCTTCAAAAAATTTAAACATCCTCTGAGAGTTTCTATTGACCGAAAGACACTCACAATTCTAAAAATTTCTGGGGACTAAAACACTCTTGCAAATTCATCAAACTTGAGTCCGGTGGGAAGGACTGAAAACACATTTTGAAAACTCCCCCAAAATTTGTTTCCTACTGTATCACTCGCATTTTGTGTTTCACATTCCGTAACAGAACTGTTAGTTACTGCGGGGTGTTTGTCCAAGACTTGCATGCTACAAATCAAAGCCATGAAGAAGCATAAATCAGTTTCACATAACTGTCGTTTCTGAACTACAAATCTTTGTTTCACAAAAACTGTCAATTTTTAAAGTACAATCTTCTGTTTCACACACAACTGTCATTTCTGAGTCAATCTTCCATTTCACACAAAACTATCATTCTGAAAGGCAAGTCTTCCATTTCCAAAAAAAACTGACCCCTCATTTCTGAAGCTACAAGCTTTTTGTTTCACACTACACCAATCTCTAGTCAAAAATTAAAACCCCCTCATTTTGCTCCTTTCAAAATCTTCAAAAGATGTACACAAATACATAATATGGTGTTTCTGCTTCAGTTCACATAAACAGTCTTTATAAATTTTTTAAAACTGGAGATCTTTTGGGGTGATAAAACATACCCTAAAATTTGGGGTTTGAATTTGTGAAAATTATGCAAAAACTGGCTCAGGTTTGATTTTTTTTTGTTGCAAGTGGTTGTTTTTTTGTTGTTACCCTTTTTTTTGTTTGTTTTTTTTTTGCTTTGAGTATGTTTTCTTATTTTTTTTCCATTTTTTTTTTTTCCCCCCCCAAAAATTTTTTATGAACCTTTTTTTTCCCTGAAAACAGATTTTTGCGTTTGGGGTCTACCATTTTAAAAATTTTTGAGCAATGTCACGTGAACTTTCTTTTTTCACTGAAAACGACTTTTACTGTTAAATGTTTCCCCTTTTTAAAACCCTTTAAGCAGCATCACGTTCCAATATCCGGTGGAACAAAAAATGGAGTTTGCTAACCATCCAAACAACATTCACTGCCTCCAGGATATACCCAACTACAACAACAACAAAAAATTTAAAACTTTATGAACTGTTACAGTAATCTGTGAACTTTTGACTTGTGGTTTTGCTACTTTCGCAGTACACAATCTTTCTTTTTTAACACTCTGTATCCTTTTATTTTTACTTGTACTCCGCAATTTTGATTTGCACGTCTGTTCTTTTAGCACAGAGAACACTTCTGAAGAGCTTGCACTGTGCTTCCATCTGTTCACAATGAAGGGGACAGAGTTCTTTTTGGACACTGTGAAACCTGTCACTACAGTTTCTCTAACTCTCTTTAAAAAAACTCAGCAGCACTGTCTCTTTGGGGGGGTTTCAGAGGGTGTTGAATTGAAAACAGCTGATCACCGAATGGGGGGGACTGTGGTCTGTGGGGGGGAAGGGGAGGGGAGGAAGGAGAGGGGGGGGGGGGAACACGCCCACGGGACCCTGTGGGGCTCATGGAACGGGTCATGAGGCAATACGTCCGCACACAGCCGGGGAAAACAGACGACATCTGCATCCTGGTCCCCGCTTCCTCCACTGAGAAACCAGACTAACCCTGCCCTGCACGATAAAATGGTAAATGAGTAAAAAATGTGTTAAAAATATTTTGACCATGCAATTTTCCTGAGTTTGCGGGATGAAGGACTAAGAAATGTATTAAAATAATTCTGCCCATGCAAAATCCCCCAGAGTTGCTGTCCCGTACTAAGTAATTTTGACTTGCATTTGACATGTAAAATGCATAAAATAAACCTTTTACATGCGGGTTTATGAAAAGATTTGCTAAAATTTTGTAAAATTTGTGTAACAAGATTGCTTGTTATTTGGCAATTGTTACTGAAAACAAAAAAATAAAATTTGAATTTCGTCAAAACATGCCCACTTATGGCACCACAAATCTTGTGTTTGTTGTTTTTTTAAGGTTTCACAAGCTTGTTCAAACATCAATATCACGTTTTTTCAACACATCATGTCAATATTTTTCAACAACTTTTTCTTTGGGAAATTGCCACCCCAAATCACTGTTGGAATTTCTCTGGTCTCATCATCCACACAACAGGTTTTCATGAAAAGTTCCAAACACAAAATGACCAAACTAAAAATTCTCTTTGCCAAATTTCAAAAAAACGAAAAAAACACACTTGTTGAGAGAAGTAAAAATTTCCCAATGACAAATAAAAAATTCTCGAAAATCTGGGGGATTTTGGGGGCGGCTCCCCTGGAAAAATTTTTTTTAAACATTGAAACAAAATAGTGCAAATCTGACACTAACGGGACAGCTTGGGCTTGTTTTTTGTCCTTTGTATGAAGCAAAAACTTTATGCACACTGGTGTCAAATAAAAAAAATGGTTTGTTATTTTCTAAAGTATGCTCCAAAAACATTAAAGAACAAACCCAAGACTGAAAAGCTTCAAGGTTCTTCTCATTTTTTTTTGCTTTATTTGGTGCCTTTGACTTGAAATGGTCAGAAAGTTTGTGGGTGCCTGCCCCCAACTATAGTTGTTTTTAATCAACTTCACAGCGGGACAAGACACAGTAACCTCTGCATTTTTTTAGAGCCATGGCTCATTTCCATAATACAATATTTTGTAAGCCATCAAAACACCACTTTTTTTTTGCATTTTTTCAAACATTTTTGCTGTCGCAGATCCTCTCTCCAAATATTGGCTTGAGACATGGCACACATTTTAAAAGTTTTGCATCGGTTCTTAACCCCCGTGCCTGACAAACAAAAAAAAATGGTATTATTTTAAGGGAAACGGATGAATTCATCCTGTTTTCCGGGAATTTTTCGTCCTCTGCTAAGATAGATGACAGATGACAAACACTGACATTTTTGCAAAAGAAAACAATTATCCATAAAATTTTTTTTTTTTCCCCCTTTCTGGGAAAGAACATTTTTTTTAAAAGCAGTCTGGGGGGTTTCTTGGTTTCCCGAGAAAAATCGGAAAAGGGGGACCCCGTGCATGGAACTTTGGCCCTTTTTCCTTTTTCTGCGTCCCGACAAAACCCAAAAACCAAAACAGAAATTTTTTGGGGGCTGGCCCCACGGTGGAAATTTTATGAACGGGCAAATGTCATTGCCATCAGAAAGTTTTAAACTGTGCAGTGCTGAATATTTCATAACTCTTTGAAACAACACACACCCCACACACACGCCTCTCCTCTCTCTTAATCACTGTCCTTAATTAAAGAGCTTTGACCAAAATTTTCCCCTTTATCAACAACCTTTTACAGTGTTTTGTTACATGCATGGGGCATGTGTCCGAACCCTGTGTGGGAGTGGGTGGCGACTGTATGTGCATGTGTTGTGTGTGCAAGTGTGGGTGCACGCGCCCTTTGCAGTTGGGGTGGTATGCACACGTGCATGCATGCGGGTTTTGGGGTGGTGTGCCACATTCACAAACAGCATTTTTTTTTTAACAAACGCACACAATCCCATCTTTTCCTCTTGTTCTGCATAAATTTATTATGACTGATTTACTTTTGACTTAGGGGTTTTATGCATGAAAGCTCTAGGGGGTTGTTCATTTTAATATGACACTGGGCTTGCCGTTGAAAACGAAGCAACGCACAAAAAAAATGTTTTACCAAACACAATTTAAAGTTTACCGATTAGATGCAGAAAATAAAGTTGACATCATGACGCAACTCGGATATACAAATTTACAAATGTGTTTCAAATAGCTGACCCTGAAAAAAAAGGACGTCACCAATGACAATTTGTTTCTACACTTTCAAAAGGGGCTACAACTGGTGAGTTTGGGTGGGAAGATACACGCAGATTTGCAAGCTGTTTAGGGACGGATTGTGTGTCTTACCGCACATTTGCGGGTGGGCAAACAATTAGGAGCAGGAAAGTGCCATCTTTGGGGTAATCGTCAGAGCGAGCTTTACCAGCTCAAAACGAACAAAACATTGCATATGTGAAAAGACGATAAGGGGACCCATTCGACGTGCGGGAATTAAGGGGCCCATGGACTTTCAATTGGCACCTTTAACAACATTCTGCACAAAGACCTTCACATGAAAAAACTGGCTGCAAGATGGGGGCACATCTCTTAATGATGACAAAGCAGCAGCGGGTGGCATGTTCACGCAAACTGCTCGATGATTTTGACCCAAGGGGCCAAAGACTGTGTGACTTAGTGAGGGGGAGATAAAAATTTGGCTCACATCTACGGCACCCCAAAAAGGGCCAACCGCATGTGGGTTGGGAAAAGGAGACCGACCCATTGTTCTTCGCCCAATTCCAAGTCGCAAGCGATTTTTTCTTTTTTTTTTCACACACAAGGCCTTGGGCAATTGACATTTTCCCCTGAGAAATAAACAATCACTCCCCTCCTACAAATACCCAAGTTGTGCCCCCCAAAGTTGTAAAAAAAACCCATGGCACGCCCAACCCGGGGCCCCACCCAGAGGACCCTTTTCTTCTGCATACAATGCCATTCCCATAAGCAAGGTCACCACAACTTCCTGAGCGAGAAAGGGAAAACCAATTTTTGGGGACCACCCCCCCCTACAGCCCCGACTTGGCCCCATGCGACTTTGGCTGTTCCCTTTCTAAAGAAAAGCTCCCCCGGGGCGTAATTTTGACCGGTACAAACCCGCCAAAGCCGAAAAGATCAGAGTTGTCGGGTCTGCCAAAAAACCGATATCAGAGGGCGCTTGAGATTGCGTAGGAGGCTTGAATTTTTGCATCCACCAACGGAGAATACTTCGGGGGGATGTAAAATTTTCAAGTTCCCGGATAAAGGGTAGTTTTTTAAGGGTGGTGACATTTTAAATTGAAAACCTCGTAAAAAGTGCAAAGTCTTGTATTTACTTCCGAATGCTGCACAATCTTCATTTCATAAATATCATCATTTTCAGTATGTAAGTAGTATGGTGGGGGTGGGGTGGTGGGGGTGGGGTAGTAGTAATAGTATCTTTCTCTGACACCAACACCACCCCAAACCACACACAAACACACACACACAACACACACACACACACACAACACACACACACCACTTTTTACCATCAAACAAACACTTATATCAGGACACCCTGTACTTAGATGCCTTTTCCAGTGCTATGGATATGGGCCTCTTTTTGCGTGTAACAAACAAACCCCTGCATTGCTTCTAAAGATGGTGTGGCCCAAACCCCTCTCTGCCGATTCAAAGGCAACTGATATTCACCTACGGGGCCTGTAAATATCAATTTACAATCATCAATTTTCAACAACTGAAAAATTGGGGTCAAATCCCATCTAGCCTGTACTTCCTTTTTTAAAACATCTTTGGAAATCTTTGTAATTTCTACAAAGATGCGAAAGTCGATTAATACATCAAACAAACTGGCCAATCTATGACACAATTAGGATAAAGAATATATTTTGATCCCGATCGGGACAATTTTTCCACCCCTCAACTAGCCCCCACCAATGGTTATGCTCTCTTTCAAGAAGACAATAAACTGAGGGCCTGGACAAATGCATGGACCCAATAAAAAAGCCACAGGAACAAAGGGAGTTAATCCGGGGCAAAATTTTGTTAAAAAACCTTTTTAAAAACTCACATTTTTTTTCTTAACTTACGGTAACTGCATTGTTCAATTTTTCCTTGCCCCGGGTAATGGAACCCAAATTTTCACCTTACATTTACTGTGAGAAGTGATAAGCAATTAACTACCTCATGAAAAATGGGGCATTAAACCATATCAACACAACCACAACCATCTTATGACAATGGGGATCAAAGAGAATTCAATACCTCAAAAAAAAACAGATCTAACCTATGTCGGTAGGTCGGCACAAATGACTCGAAAAGCGTTCATATGAAATAAAAAGACATCCTTAAATCTTTCACCCGTCTGTTTTACAAGAGAAAGCACTCCCAGCCTGGAGTTTTTTTTGGGGGGAACTACAATCAACGGGTACCCAATAAAACACTATATCTCAATAACTACTGATGAAAATTTTTGGGAATTTGTATGCTTGCAATATATACATGTAAATGTTCTGTCCATATATACTTTCGACGTTTTATTTTTAGTCTTAGATAAAAAAGTTATGAAAATTGCAAAAAATACACACACAAAAATCTTATTTTTATCATTCTTCATATACACAATTAAAGAGGCCCCCACCCAAAATTCCAATGCACACAAGTGAACACAAAAGGGAGATACTACAAAATGTTTTTTTATCACTTTTAAATTGTGTGTGTGTGCTGTCTGTTTTTTGTGTGTTTTTGGTCTCTTGTGTGTCTGTGTTGCAGGAAAAAAATAACAGGACGTGTGTCCCCCCTTTTTGCGTTTAAGAATGGCTTTTTTTAACCATGTTGTGAAAAGTTATGGAACGTTAGGAATCCTGAAAAGGGTAAGTTTAAAAAATAAGGTACAAAGTGAAGGTCCACGGACCAACAAAAAAAGTCCTAAAATAAAACTTTTCAACCGAAATCTTAAAAACAAATTTCCCAAAAAGCTTTTAACAAACAGAAAAATTTCGGCCCCCACTGCCTCCTTTCCGGATTTGAGCGGTTTATGGGATTGGGGAAACTTACCACCAAACAGTCTCATCCCTTCACGTATCGTCATTGAGTGTTGAGTAAATTCATGACCAGCGCATTGTGGATTTCACCAAGTTTCTTTTTTCTTTCTTCTTTTTTTCTTCCTTTCTTTCTTCCTTCTTTTTTTTGTTGTTTTTTTCTTTTTTGTCTGTCGTTTTTCAGTGTCTGTCTGTAAGCTTCTGTTTTCCCTCCTCTCTCTCTGTCTCTCTCTCTCCCTCCTCTTTTTGTCTCTCCTCTTTTCCGGCCTCTGCTCTGTCTGTTTTCCCTGCTGTTTCCCCCCTCTTTCTGTCTGTCCCTTTTGTCTCCTCTTCTCTCTCTCTCGCTCGCTCGCTCGCTCTTTGGGTTTTTTAATGTCCTGACCAACACCGAGGTGTCTGTATCCTGGGCTGGTTGATGCCAGGATTCAGTATGATGGGAATTAGATAGAGCCCTGTCACACAAGCTCTCCTAAATGGGAAATGATGCAAGCGCATGATCATCTCTCATTGTCTCATCATCTCACCATAGCATTCAAAAGAAATGTCCCAGCTTTGTGCCATGGCTAAAGGGGCGGGGGGGGGGGAAGGGGGGGTGAGCATAAAGAAAATGTCTAAGTTGATGTTCCCCCAAAAAAACAAAAAAACTAAACAAAAAAAAACCACCACCAACAACAAATTAGAATCTTTTTTCTTTGGGGAGTTTTGACAATCTATTGTCCCTACCTTCGCCCGACAAATGTCGGACGCGACTGATCGCCTCTCAGCTCGCGTGCCCACAATTTTTTTGGGCGCACACAGCCCGCTCACTTTTTGGGTTTTATTTCCCTATTAATATTAAATTTAAGGAAGGGACACTCCCCTCACTCTTCCCTTCTGTAATTTGAAGATTCCCCCAAAATCATTTTTAAGCAATTTTACGCTTTTTTTGTTGTTTTTTGCTGTTGTTGTTTTTGACGTCAAGATGTTTTAAACAAGCACGCACATAGAGCAACATGCTTGGGGAAACCTCCCGATAAGGAGTGATTTGAGCCCGAAACAAACAAACCGCCTCGAACGAGTGTATCTTCGTCGTCGGGACTTGCACACAAAGACTGTGAAAGAGCCCTCCAAAGACTGAAAATTGATAAATCGTGGAAGGAAATTTTAACCATCAACACAAAAACAAGTGGGCGTGTTCAACTGATGCTTCTAGAATTTCCCCACATGCTTTCGGGAAGAAAAATGACTGTGACAGTGATAATGGAAAGGCTCCCTTTTTTCCTACTTGCCGTACAGTTTGAAGCGATCTCGGGCCCCACTACCACCCCCACCACCATCCTCAAACTCATGATAGGGGGGGCCCTGAATTGAGTATATCCCACATTGCAGAAAACATTTTTTTTTCTTTTTCCGGGTTTTTTGTTGGGGGATATCATGGGGTTTAAAAACAAACGCCATCACATCAACCAAATTATCAAACAAAGAACCACCCATGAAGTCATCTTAAAATTAAAAACCAACATATAAAATACCTTATGAAAATAACTTAACAAATTACCAACACAATAAAGTAAACAACTACATCACGAAAAGGGCTGATCTTCGTTTTGGGTTTTTTTTGGGGTTTTTTTTTTTGGGGGGGGATTTTGTTTTTTTAAACCCCTTTTTCTCCCCCAAACCCCGTCTTGCATCCTGCTTGTTTACTATGCTGGCAAAACAAAGACTTAACCCTTTTTTCCCTCTCCTATCCACCACTTCCTACAGGAACAGGGAAACTGGGGATAGGGTGAAAGGGGGCAAAAGGTGAAATTTTTGCAGTTGGGAGATAGGTGTGGGGGTCAAAGGTTAAGTTACAAACATCTTCAAATGTACATAATGCATAGCTAACCAAAAAAATATAGTAAACAAGCTTCATTGCAACATACGAATTACAGCAGGTAAAGAATACAAATTTAATATTTCATGAACATAAAAAAGAAAAAAAAAGAACAAAAAAGCAAAAAAAATAAAAAAATTAAAAAAAAAACAAACAAAAAATCAAAAAGAAATTTCATTTTTCATTTTAAAGTGACTGTATGTGGGTTTTCATATGCGGTGTCCTTTTTTTCCCTTCTTCAAGTTCTTGTTTTGTTGTTGACTGTTTGTGTTTTTTGTTTTGGGGTATAAATGTCTTAAAAAACAATTCTTTAAAAAAAGGATGTTTATCATCAATGAAATAGCAAAAGAGCCATCCTTATATCATCACCTCTGGAATTCTGTGCAAGAAATTTCCTTTTTCTGTAAACCCTTTTTTTTCTGCCTTGTTTTTTTTGCTTTCTGTCTTTTTCCTATCATTTTTGCCTTGCTGGTCCTTCCCTGTATTTCTCCAAAGGATTTACAACGGGTACATGTATTAAGTGCATTTATGGCTCTAGGGGAAAAGAGATGCACGGAAGCAATTTTAGGTAATTAAGGCCCTTTTTTTTTTGTTTTTCAAGTTTCTTAACATGTTTAAATTGTATTCAGCCATTTCAAAGGTATTTTTTTAAAAACCCCCGGGGTGATAAATTGGACTGTATTTAACTTTGTATTTTTTAAATCCCCTGTGTGATAAATTGGGGGAGAAATGGTCAACCCTGAGGGATTCCTTAGATAATGTCACATATACATTATAGGTACTTAAATTTTTTTTCCCTTTTTTTTCCCGTTTAAATACTGTATATTTTTGAAATTGTTATTGCCCCTGATTGGCTCTATACAATTACTCCATCACAGCCTTTATATGGCTCTATAACAATAATACTCCCCAAGCCACCTTTTTGTTTGTTAAAACATGAACTTCATTCATGAACATCAGGTGAACAACGTTTACTACGGGCATCAGAGAAAACAATAAGACCACTTGACAGGAATTTACATAGCACATATTTACATTTGCCAGTGTCTTTCTGTCATAAAACCCCCACTTTAAATTAAAAACTTTTGTTACAATGTTGAATAAAGGGTTTTTCTTTTCATTTAACATTTATGTATCAAAAATTTCACAAAATACAACAGGGTCAAAGATATCACTATTTTTTAAAGCTTGAAAAGTTCCCAATATGATCAATTCTGCCTTCAATTTCGAAACAAAGTATCACACATTTTCATTTTTTAAAAAAATTCAAAAGAAACGAAATTTACAAACTCTTACTCCCAGAATACATTGAATATCTTTGGTTTTTATTTACAAAAGCTAATTTACTTTTTTTTGATTTTCATATTTTTTAAGCATTTCTTGGTTGGTTTTGGGTTTTGGGTTTGGTTTGGTTTTTGGTTTTTGGTTGTTTGGTTTGCTTGGCTTTGGGTTTGGCTTCGGGATGGGTTTTTGGGTTTTGGTTTTGGGTTTGTTGGGTCAGTTGTTCAGTTTGGTTTAGTTTTGTAGCAACAATTCAGAACATAGTCCGGTCAGTTTGGTTTTTGTTTTTTTAGCAATAATTCATGAAATATTGGGTTTGAAAACCTTTTAAAACCCTCACATTTGATATCATTATTTCCAAATCTTTTTGAAAACAAATTTCCTGTTTGTATCGTTTACATTTTTGTGTTCACTTTACAACATTTTTTAGTTTTTACCGTTTTCAGTAGCATGATATGAAGGCTATTCATTTCCCTTTTTGGACGAGAAAATGACTGAAGGGCTTTTTCAAAGTATCAATATTATGAATATCAAATTCCATTTTTCGCAACTTATAATTTTGCTTTAATAATTCCCAAAACAGGTAACAAATTTTGGGTTTTTGTCCCTGTCTTTCTGAATTTGTCATAAATCATAAAATGACCACCGTTTTTCAAAAGAGAAAATACATAAGAAACTTTTGTTAATTAATTTTTGTATCAGATTGTTTTGTTTTCAATTTCAGTATTCACGGCCACAAATCCGTGTACTTGATTTTCCGTTCTGATTCTGCCCTGCCACTATAAAAGCGCGCATCTTTCCCCTTTCCTTTCCCCTCCCCACACCCTTTTCCCCCCCATCCCGCTGCCGATAGCGAGGCCACAGACATTA
>JAPXFY010000729.1:0-48757 GCA_030674185.1 Monoplex corrugatus | reverse complement strand
GTTCTGGTCAACAATTAGGACTGTCAATCGAAAAAATGTAATATATAATGACATTAGCCTACAAGAGTGGCGAAGATCAAAATGAGAATTTGACAGAAATAAACGGAGAAGAATACTTAGAAGAACCTATATTTAATGACCTGATTAACTTGAGGGAAGTTATGGATGGGGTAAGGTTTTTGAAAATAGGCAAAATGCCGGTATTGATAATGTAATCAGTGAAATGCTAAAACAGGCAAATACAGCTTTACTCAACTTCTTCCTTGATCAGTTTAACGTTAATTATTATTTGAGAACGGATCTTCCCCAGTCACCTGGCCTAAATCTATTATAGTACCAATACATAAAAAGGGAGATAAGAATAATCCAGACAATTACAGAGGAGTAGCACTGACAAGTATTGTAGGAAAGGTTTATACACACATATTGAATAAAAGACTAACTAAATGGGCAGAAAGGGAAAAATGTTATTGAGGAGCAAGCTGGATTTAGAACAGGGCATAGTACTGTGGACCACATATTTACATTATATGCATTAGTACAAAAATACTTGAACAGAAATTCTAAATTGTACATAGCATTCATTGACTTCAGAAAAGAGTTTGACTGTGCAAACATGAATGCATTGTGGAATGTATTGCGAAAGTGTGGCGTGAATGGAAAACTGTATATAGCGGTGAGACGAATTTATGTTACATTATTAGCTTGTGTGAGAGACAAATATTTGTATACATAGTTTTTTCAACTGTCCAAGAAGAGTGGAGCAAGGATGATTATTAAGTCCTCAATTATTTTCTTTTTTTCATAAATGAATTAGCTATTGAAGTATCCAAAAATGAACGGCACGGTGTACAAATTATAGCAGGAGCTATTGAAGGTTTTTGATGTTATTTGCGGATGACGAAGTACTCATCTTGGATACAGCTATCGGACTATAAAATAAGTTAAACATTCTAAAACAAGAAGCAAACAGATTATATTTAAGTGTTAATCTTGATAAAACTAATATACTTGTTTTCTGATAGGGTGGGCACCTTTCAAAAACTGAAAATTAGCGGTATGAGGATTGTCAGGTTAAAGTGATCAATTCGTATAAATATCTTGGACTGATTTTTACTACGAAAGTAAGCCTAACTGCAACCTGGACGGAAATGTGTATGAAAGCAAAAAGCAAACAAATGCGACAAAAAAATAAACTATGTTGACCCCTCTCTTTATTGTAAGCTTTTTGATACACAAACTGAACCAATACTAACATACGCAGGAGAAGTGTGGGGTACTTTAGAAAATAAACACATGGAAAGTGTACATACATTTGCACTCAAACGTTTTCTCAATGTGCCAGTTCATTCTTCTAATAAAATGGCACATGGAGAAAGTGGCAGATATCCGTTAAGTATTCGTACAAACGTTAAGTGTGTAAAGTACTGGCTAAGAATTTTAAAACTACCAACAACACGATTATGTAGACAGGCTTATGATGTGATGCTACACGAACACGAAAGAGGAAAACGTAATTGGATAAACAATTTAAAGAACATTTTGACAAATAATGGGTTTGGAATAGTTTGGATTAGTCAGGGTGTAGGTAGCGAAATTGTATTTCTATCTAAATTCAAATACCGTTTAATTAGCTCTTATAAACAAAGTTGACATTCCCGGGGTAGAAGAATATACAAAATGTGCATGGTATTTCTCCTTTAAAAACATTTTTTCCAGGCAGAAAAAAACATCTTTCAGTTGTTGCAAATAGATGGCACCGGAGACTACTTGCAAGTTTTAGAACAAGAACACTTGGTCTTGATGAGAGTCAAAAATGGTTTCAGCGGAGCAGTGAGGATGGTTTACTCTGTAGATTATGCCACCAGAAAAAGGAAGACGAAAATCATTTTATTTTTGAATGTGAAGCTTATAGTACTGTTAGAAATAGATGTAATATATTTTCCTCCAGAGCAGCGTTAAGACATGATCTAAGGTCAATATTAGCATGTGAAAAAAACAGAATTTACAGTCAATTTCCAAATATATCGCTCATGGGTTAAGAAAAAGAACATTTATGCTTTAATTTCAATATGAAAAAGTTTTCTGTTAAAACTGATAGCTTTTCCTTAACCAAAATAGTAAAGTTCTATATTAGGCATAGTTGGATGGTCACGCATGTCCATTTCGACTGTAAAACTGTTGTTTTGATTGTGTAAATATTACTGTTTTGCTTTTTGATTTGAATCTTCCATTTTTTGTTTCCTTTATTTGTTTCCATTTACTTACATGTACACTTGTTGCCAGCATGAGAACTATGTATGTGTTAAAACTATGTATGTGGTTACGTCAGTAAATGGCGCGTCAAGCGTCAAGCGTCAAGCATCTCTCTCCCCTCTCGAACTTCCATGGATAAGAAAATTTAAAACTTCAAACCATAAATGGAAAAGTCTAGCAGCTGAAATATATTTGTTCCTTAACAACATCGAATGCTTCAGACCAGCGGTTGTTTCATATTTCATGAATGATAATGTGTTCTGGGCTGATACATTTAAGGCCTACGTCACATTTTGTAATCATATAACACCTAAGAATTCAAGTAAACTGTTAGCTGAACCTGTCTTTTATAAGGAAAAAAAGGTGGATAACAAAATAATCAAGAATAATAAACTAACAGAGAAAGGAATATACTGCATCAAACATTTTCTTAAAGAAAATGGCTGTTTTTTTACCTATGAAGAATTTGAAAATAACGTTGATTGCCACATTAATTATGTCACGTATAATGCATGGATATCTTCAATCAAACAATATTTGAACATTTTCTGTGGAACGGTTACTGTGTCTGTAATTTCTGGAATTTAACAGAAAAACCAATCAACGCAATAAAGCAAAAATACCTTCAACATCAAAATCACACGAAATCTGGTGCTGTTCAGTGTTGACGAAAATGTAAAAACAGATAGAGTATTTGATTTTATGATAATGCTTGCAAAATCATTTATGTATAAATTCAAAGTAGACAAATCTGTTCCAAATATACATGTATATACTTTCCAAAGAATGCTAAACCAGAGATTCAAAATTGAACAATATACATGTAATGCCATAATAAACTTTCAATTGTCCATTTTTTTATGCTCAGTGGAACAACTATAGACCAATGTTCCCTGTGTAGAAAACAGACTTTCTTCATGACGTGTTTCTTGAATATTGATGTACTTAATGAAATCATCATTGATAAGAATATTGTTTTATATGTTTTGTAGGCTATAGGTTTTTTTTATGTGAACAATTATTGTCTTGTTTGTATAAATTGAATAGTTTCTGTTGCACATTGTTCGATGACGTTTGCTTGTCGTTAAGCAAAGGAATGTGGTTTTTGAGATTGATTCATGGGGGAAAGTTGACATGCGTTGGATCTTGGTTTTCATTTTTGAACTTTCAATGTGAAAAATATCATTCTGTACATTCAAAAAGAAAAAGGAAAACAAAGAAACAAAAGGGTGTGGAGGGGGGGGACAAAAAAACAGGGGTAAAAAAAGAGAACTGATAAGATTGACAAAAGTATTTCGAATATACGTACTTTTCAAAGACTATTAAATAAGATTCAGAATTGAACAGCGTAATACCAGAAAGGACGACTTTCATTTGTCCGTCTTTTAATGCTCAATGGAATAAGTATAAAACACTGTTTTCTTAATAGAGAACAAATTCATCTTTATGACATGTTTGAAATCTTGATGTTCACTTTGAAATCTCCCATGTATGAAATTATATTTTATGTTGTTGTTGTTTTTTGTTTTGTCTTCTGCATATTTATGTTGTCAGATGTCAAAACCGTTCCTCTTATGTGTATTAATTGAAATTATTGTGTTTGTTTGTTTGTTCGTTGTGTTCATGCATTGCTTGTTGATGTCTATTCATTGTTAAAAAAAAATGAATAAAAAGGTGAAAAAAAGCGTCTCTCTTCCATTCTCAACTTGAAGCAAGCTAAATCACACGCACAAATGCACAGAAGAAGAAGAACAGGCACAAATACAGACAGAGAGAACACACACACACACCACGCTCACACACATACACACCTGCAAACACACATACACACACGTATACTTGCACACGTAAGCACACAATGACACGCTAGTACACACACGCACACACACACACAAGTACGCACACACACACACACACACAAGTACGCACACACACACACACACACACACACACACCACACACACACACACACACACACACACACACGCACACACACACCACCACCACCACCACCACCATCTCACCCAATAATTTTCATTAAAAACCATCCCACCCCTCCCCATCTCTACCTCTCTCTCTCACACGCATACATGCACACACACACACACACACACACACACATACACACACACACACACACACACACACACACACACACACACGGGCGCGCGCGTGCGCACACACACACACGCACACACACACGCAAACATAAGGATACAGGCACAGGCACACACACACACACACACATACATACAGAAAGCAACAGAGAGAGAGAGAGAGAGAGAGAGAGAGAGAGAGAGAGAGAGAGATAGAGAGAGAGAGACGGACAGACAGACAGACAGAGACAGAGAGACAGAGACAGAGACAGAGACAGAGACAAAGACACAGAGAGAGAGAGAGAGAGAGAGAGAGAAAGAGAAAGAGAGAGAGGGAGATACACACACAGACACACACATGCAAACGCACACATACACACACATACACTCACACACACACATAACCACGCACGCACACACCATAACACACACGCACACACACATACACACACGACACACACACACACACACACACACACACACACACACACACACACACACAACACACATAACACACACACACACACACATACACACACACACACACACACACACACACACACACACACACACACACACACACACACACACACACACACACACACGCCTTCACATCCCTTTCCCTCAATCCATCAGGGCATCATTAGATGATGATGGTAAAACTTTGTAGCTCTTGTTTCCATGTTCCAACGTGTACGTGACTCTATGTAGCGCTTGTTTCCATGTTCCAACGTGTACGTGACTCTATGTAGCTCTTGTTTCCATGTTCCAACGTGTACGTGACTCTATGTAGCTCTTGTTTCCATGTTCCAACGTGTACGTGACTCTATGTAGCTCTTGTTTCCATGTTCCAACGTGTACGTGACTCTATGTAGCTCTTGTTTCCATGTTCCAACAGGCACGTGACTCTATGTAGCTCTGGTTTACCTGTCCCAAGATGCACGGACTCTTTGCAGTTCTAGTTTCCATGTTCCAATGTGGATGCGACCCTCTGTAGCTCTTGTTTCCATGTTCCAACATACACGTGACCCTCTGTAGCTCTTGTTTCCATGTTTCAACGTGTTCATGACTCTCTGTATCTCTTGTTTCCATGTACCAATAGGTACATGACTCTCTGTAGCTCTTGTTTAAATGTACCAATGTGTTCGTGGCTCTCTGTGTCTTTTGTTTCCATGTTCCAACTATGTGACTATCTGTAGCTCTTGTTTCAATGTTCCAACGTGTACGTGACTTCTTGTAGCTCTTGTTTCCGTGTTACAATGTGTGCGTAACTCTCTGTAGCTCTTGTTTCCATGTTCCAACGCGTACGTGACTCTCTGTGGCTCTTGGTTCCATGTTCCAACGTGTTCGTGACTGTATCTTTTGTGTCCATGTTCCATCATGTACGTCTCTCTTTACTTCTTGTTTTAATATTGCAATGTGTTCGTGACTCTCTGTAGCGCTTGTTTCCATGTCCCAACATGCACGTGACTCTCTATAGCTCTTGTTTCCATGTTACAACGTGTACATGTCTCTCTATAGCTCTTGTTTCCATGTTCCAACATGTGCGTGGCTCTCTGTAGCTCTTGTTTCCATGTTACAACGTGTACATGTCTCTCTATAGCTCTTGTTTTCCATGTTCCAACATGTGCGTGGCTCTCTGTAGCTCTTGTTTCCATGTTACAGCGTGTACATGACTCTCTATAGCTCTTGTTTTCATGTACCAATAGATACATGACTCTCTGTAGCTCTTGTTTTCATGTTCCAATAGGTGCAGGGCTCTCTGTAGCCCTTGTTTTCATGTACCAATAGGCACATGATTCTCTGTAGTTCTTGTTTTCATGTACCAATAGGCACATGACTCTCTGTAGCTCTTGTTTCCATGTACCAATAGGTACATGACTGTGTAGCTCTTGTTTTCATGTTCCAATATGTACATGACTCTCTGTAGCTCTTGTTTCCATGTTCCAACGTGTGAATGGCTCTCTGTAGCTCCCTGGTCCACGCCATTAATTCATCTCGGCGTCACAACACACAACTGATCCATCCTGGGCTGATTCAGTACAACCTCCCCCTCCCCCAAACACCCCCAACTACCCCATCAACCCACCACAACCCCGAGTGCCAGGAAGCCACACAGACAGTCAGAAAATACAGAGAAACGATCAGCATCATCATCGTCGTCGTCGTCGTCATCATGGTTGTCATCATCGTTGTCGTCGTCATCGTTGTCGTCGTCATCATCGTCAGCGTCGTCGTCGTCATCATCGTCAGCGTCGTCGTCGTCGTCGTCATCATCATCATCATCATCATCATCATCATCATCATCATCATCATCATCATCATCATCATCATCATCATCATCATCATCATCATCATCACAACCACCACCACCATCGTCATCACACCACCATCAGCACCACCACCACCACCACCACCACCACCACCATCATCGTCATCATCATCGTCTTTATCGTCGTCGTTGTCATCATCACCATCATCATCGTCACCCTCCCCACCACCATTACAGCCATTACCACCACCACTACCACCATCATCACCACCATCACCACCACCACTCCACCATCATCATCATCATCATCATCATCATCATCATCATCATCATCATCATCATCATCATCATCAAAGTATTTTGTCTATTTGTACAGAGAAAAGGAAGCAACAAAAGCGCGCAGAACAAAAATAAAACAACAACAACAACAACAACAACACCAACAGGAACAACAACAAACTTTATTTACATTTTGTTTGGGTTTTACAGGAGATGGTGTGTCAAGGAGATGAAGCTAGCAGTCTGCAGATAAAACGAGAAGCCTGGCGAAGACTTTCATTGTAGATGCAGAGTGTGTCTGTCTCTCCATCTGTCTACAGCGTCACTGGTCTCTCTCTTGCTTTGACATCTGAAAAGTATGCTGTTACAGTCAAGACTAGACTTTAGGAGCCAATCTTTTATTTGTTACTTTTGTTTAACCCCTTGACTCCCGCACCCTATCCACCAAGTGCAAAATATTAACCTTTTCACTCATCACCTTATCCACCAGCTTCCTGCAGGAACTGGTGGAGAGGGTGAGGGAGTCAAAGGGTGACGTTTTTTTACTTTGCTGGCATGGTTGACAATACCGGTACAGGGTGCAGGAGTCAAAGGGTTAAAGTTGAGCCGACTGCGTAGAGCTGTATCAGGGCTCTAACCGTTTCAAAATATACACAGTACTTCAGCTGGAAAAAAATAAAAGGAAAAGAAAATTAATCACACATATGAGTGCAAACAAACATACCTGAATACAAATTTTAACATAACTAAGGACACTTAAACATACATGAAAACGGGCGTACATTATCTAAAATTGCTTCTGCATATCTCATTTCCCTAGATCCAAAATTGCACCTAATACATATACCCAATTATCAGTCCTAAGAAAAAGCACGCGAAACTTCAACGAACGCATAAAGGTGAATGGATCAGCTAGGCAAAAATGATAGGAAGAAATGACAGAAAACAAAGAAAGAAAGCAGAAACAAAGAGAGTGACAGAAAAGAAGAAATTTCTGGTACAGAATTTCCAGGATTACCATTTATACTGAAATACATACATACATACATACATACATACATACAAACATCCATCCATCCATCCATCCATCCTCCCATCCATACATACATGTATACATATATACATAAATGTATGCACACATATATAATAATAATAATAATAATAATAATAATAATAATAATAATAATAATAATAATAATAACAATAATAATAATAATAATAATAATAATAATAATGATAATAATAATAATAATAATAATAACAATAATGATAATAATAATAATAATAATAATGATAATAATAATAATAATAATAATATTAATAATAATAATAATAATAATAATAATAATAATAATAATAATAATAGTAATAATAATAATAATAATAATAATAATAATAAATAATAATAATGATAATAATTACAATAATAGTAATGATAAGAAGAAGAAGAAGAAGAAGAAGAAGAAGAAGAAGAAGAAGAAGAAGAAGAAGAAGAAGAAGAAGAAGAAGATATCACTTGTATACGAGTATAGCGCTATTCTCCCACACATAGGTAAAGACTCACTGCACTTTACATTTTTTTAGTTCATTTTTCCCAATCAGCCCTATGCCTTGTGGTCGATAATACTTACTCCCACTCCTAGTCCCTCCCTCCCCCCCCCCCCCAACACACGCACTAGCATATATGTTGCAAGCAAGTACTAATATGTACATTACTGAACAAGAAAGATCAAAAATCATGTTTCATTACTAGTAGTATTTATAAAAAGATGAATTTTGAAGCCCGTCTTGAAAGAAGAGAGATGATGAACAGCGGAGAGAAAAAGGCAGATCGTTCCAGACAAGTGGGGCCTGGCAACAGAAGGCTCGGTGTCGTAAGATTTTGTATTTTAATTTTGATTTTGCCAGACACTTATGGTTGCTTGACCTGAGACTGCTTTCAGGCCTGTATGTTTTAAGCACAGAAGAGAGGTAGATAGGCAAGATACTATCACGGGGGAGTATGTTCTCCTCCATCTGTCATGGGGAGAATTTAGGGTGATGTTTTAGAATTGGGGAAATGTCTAGAATATGGGGATGATTATGTGGAATTGCCTTTCTATATAGAGATCACACACAACGAGAAGGAAGGAGAGAGACGAGTAGAAGCGCACTAAGCATAACAGCAATAAGTTTCAAAAGCAGTCCACACATGGCATTACAACTCAATATAGTTTCTTTAATTAAACATATTCAACTGAAATCATAATCATTCATTCTCTTATTCTTATTTTGCATACGTCCTAAAACAATCCTACTTCTTTGCCTACCAGAAAACTCCGAGGATCACTGCCCATGTGGGGAGTATGACCTGTCCGTTACCTGGGGACAAAGAGGTGTCCAATGCGAAACCTGCGGTCATTGGTTTCATGCTAGTTGTCAAAGCATTACAGACGAACATTACGCAAAATTGAGTGACTCTAAAACTGATGTCTCCTGGTACTGTGCTCTATGTGGTAACCCAAATAGCATCATAGTTTTTAATATGCATGTCAACGATTGACAATTCTTCTCAACTGATCAATCCGGATATACTACTTGCAGTTCTGAAAAGGATATTTCGTGCACAACGCCAACAGAGAAGAACTTTCACCCCCTGCACGCATCAACGCCTACTAGAGCCAGTCAACAAGACAAGTGGAAAGGTCGTCCACTGCGTATTCTGAACATTAATTTTCAGTCATGCATAGCAAAGAAGGCACCAATGCAAAATGTTATTGATAGCCTCCGCCCGGATATTATACTCGGAACAGAGACACATCTAGACAATAACATTTCGGATGCAGAAGCATTACCGGGACCTTACCTTCTCTATCGGAATGATCGTGACAGGGAGGGAGGGGGTCTTTGTGGAGGTGCATAAGAACCTGAACAGCTTTACTGTGAAAGAACTGGAAACTGATTGTGAAATTGCGTGGGCAGCATTGCAACTAAAAGGAAAAGAGACTCTGTATTTATGCTCATTTTACCGTCCTGACGAATCTGACCACGAAAGTTTGAGGAAATTTGGAGAATCTCTTGATAGGTTATCTACAAATCCAAATGCACACGTGCTAATTGGAGGTGACTTTAACTTCCCTGGATTTGATTGGGAGACAGCCACGCTGAAACCTCACGCCCCAGCTAATCAGAGATCATGGACTTGAGCAAATGGTGATTCAGACCACTAGGCTTAGGAACACCCTTGACCTTATCCTCACTAATTCACCAGGCCTCATTCCAAAAGTAGAGAATGTCATGGGTGTTTCTGACCATGAGATAGTCTACTGTGAGTACAACATCGCGGTGGAGAAAACCAAGCAGAGCCCCAGATGGATTAAACTTTACAACAAAGCAGATTGGGACGGCATGAGAGAAGCAATGAAGGCCCTGCACTCCAGCCTTGTAGAGGAAAAGGGAAACCTGGCTACAGGAAAAGATTGGGACGGCAAGAGAGAAGCACTCCAGCCTTGCACTCCAGCCCTGCACTCCAGCCTTGTAGAGGAAAAGGGAAACCTGGCTACAGAAGAATTATGGACGCGCTTTAAGGAAGCATACTTACAAGCTGAAGAGACCTATGTCCCCCGTAAACAAGCACGTCCCAAATGTAATAAGCCTTGGGTTACACCTGATATAAAGAAGCTCATTAACAGGAGAGCTAGGGTCTACAAGAAGCTGAAGAAGACAGGATGACAGGACCTCAGAGAAGAGTCCACAGAGCTGAGACGAATGATACAACGCAAACTACGCAGGGCAAACTGGACATACTTAAACAAAACCCTGTCAGGGAACCCTCCAGATGAACCTACGTCATCTTTAAAAAGATTCTGGTCTTATATTAAACACCAGAGGACTGCAAGATAGGGGTGTCACCTTTGAAGGTGCAGGGCAGGTTGATATCAGAACCCAAGCACCAAGCAAAGGCTCTGAATGAACAATTTCAGTCTGTCTTTACCGATGGCCAGGTCTACACCAAGGAACAGTTAATGGACAAATGTCGTATGGAAGAGGCAGACTACTCCGAGCTCAGCAAGATCCACATCTCAGAGGAGGACATCAGGAACCTGTTAAAAGGATTGAATCCTTACAAGGCCTGCGGCCCTGACGGGATCTCGCCGAGAGTGCTTAAAGAGCTCGCACACGAAGTCGCTCCCATCCTGACACTACTGTTCAGAACCTCCATGGACACAGGCATCGTACCAGAAGACTGGAGATCAGCCAACATCGCGCCAGTCTTCAAAAAGGACGAATATTACGATCCAGCAAATTATCGCCCCGTATCATTGACCAGCATCCCATGTAAGATCATGGAACATGTCATTGTCAGCTCACTCATGGACCACCTAGAGAAGAACAACATCCTTTCTCCAAGACAGCATGGCTTTCGTCGTAAAAGATCCTGCGAAACCCAACTGCTGAAGTTCATGGAGGAGCTGACCGAGAATATGGAAGCCTGCAAAAAAACTGACATCGTGGTAATGGACTTCGCGAAAGCCTGCGACAAGGTTAATCATTCCCTCCTCCTGCACAAACTGCACCATTATGGAGTTCGAGGCCATGTTAACAGATGGATTGGAGGTTTTTTACGTGAGCGGAAGCATGCTGTGGTGGTTGACGGTGCGAAGTCAGACTCAGTCGCTGTGAAATCTGGAGTACCCCAGGGCTCCGTTCTTGGGCCAAGCTTGTTCTTGGTCTACATAAACGACTTGCCCGGAACTGTCCTCTCATCCACGCGACTTTTTGCAGATGACACCGCCATCTACAGGTGAATAACAACAGGCCAAGACCAGGCACAACTACAAACAGATCTCCAGCAACTAGAGAAATGGGAAGAAAGTTGGAACATGTCTTTCCACCCTGGGAAATGCATCACCCTCCCGGTTATCAGTCCCAAGAGAAAGAAAAAGCTGCTGACACCATCGTACCAGCTGCACAACCAGACTCTCGCCAATGTAATCTCGGCGAAGTATCTGGGGATTACGATCACACAAGACCTAGATTGGGATCTCCATGTTCAAAACATCACGAACAAAGCCAACAAAACGTTAGGGTTCTTGCGAAGAAACCTCAGAGTCAGTAACATCAGACTCAAAGAGACAGCCTATAAGGCTATGGTGCGGCCCATTCTCGAATATACAAGTACTGTGTGGGACCCGTACAAAGAAGGACAGATCAGAAAAATTGAGGCCGTGCAACGAAGATCAGCACGTTTTGTTTTAAATCGCTATAAAAGAACCGCTAGCGTCACCAACATGTTACACCACATCGGTTGGATATCTCTACAAAGCCGACGTAAGATTGCAAGGATCACTATGATGTACAAAATTATTAACAACATGGTCCAGGTGGATTTTGGCAAAATACACAAATCTCAGGAATCAAAGTTGAGAGCACCAAAGGAGAGGGACAGAAGAGCACACTCAAGGCAGCTTGCTAGACTTCAGTGTTCACGGGATTACAGAATGTATTCGTTCCTCCCGCGAACCATCCCTGAGTGGAACGAATCTTTGACTGAAGCTGTGGTTGGAGCCGCGTCTCCTGGCGTGTTCACGTCGGGAGCTCGCATACTCCACCAGTAGTAGTAGAAGTAGTTTGTTTGTTTTTTTTGTTTTTTGTTTTTTGTGCGTACCCCCCCCTCCCCCCCCCCCCCCCCCCCCCCCCCCCCCCCCCCCCCCCGTGTGATAGTGTCAGAATAATCAACGTGCTGATTGTGGACACTAAACAAGAAGAAGAAGAGCCCTAAACCCTACATTGAAATAAAATATCAACGTACCTTCACTACATGTTTCTGGCAAAGCCTCAGCACCTCTGCCAAGTTGAATGACCCTTCTCCTAACACAACCGTGACTGACTGACCGTTCTCTCTCTCTAAAGGTCACTTTTGTTCCTCTTCAACCAGATTGAGGTGGAACTCTTTTCAGCTGTCTTTGCCATTGCCATTAGGGTTCTGGCTCTCTCCTTCGTACACACCGAGAGCTGTTTCTGTGAGATCACAGGTAGATGTGACTACCGAATCTCTATCTTGAGGTTTAAAGCCATATTTTCTCTATGTGCAGGCTAGACTGGCATACGTTTCAGTCTTGTAGACATGAACATCCTCCATTCTTTTTTCATATGGCACAGATGAATGAGCTCATAGTAGGCAACACCTGGTTTGAGCAGCCTAAAAGAAGAAAATGGACTTGGATGAGTCCAGGAGATAATACCAAAAATCAGATTTAATACATCCTGATCAACAAAAGATTTAGAAATTCTTTACTGTCAGCAAAAACACTACCAGGCGCAGGCTGCAACAGTGACCACAATCCTGTAGTGGGAAGGTTTAGGCTGAAATTGAGGAAAAGGAAACAGACCAAAAGCAACACCAAACTAAATCTTGGACTCTTAAAGACAGATGAAATGATACGTCAAAAATTTAAAGTACATGTTCAAAACAAATTCAGTGCTCTGGAAGACGTTGGTGACAGTGAGTAACAATGGACAAAGTTGAGAAATTCGATAAATGAAGCTTGTGAAGAAATCCCTAAGGCAAATAGAAATACAAAAAAAAAGCTGGATGATTAATGAAATTTTGGGCTTGATGGAGGAAAGGGGGAGGGCAAAGAGAAACGAGGAGATATACAGGAAGATAAACAAAGAAATCAGGTATTGGTGCAATGATGCTAAGGAAGCTTGGCTGAACACAAAATGCAAAGAGATAGAAGAGCGACACAAAATGGATCCTCAGGGTATGTACAGACGAACTGAAGAAATTGTCGACAGGAAAAATACATGTACATCAACTGGTTGCTTAAAATCTAAAGATGGCACGCTTATCATGGAAAAAGACAAAATACTGGACAGATGGGGAGAGTACATTAAAGACCTTTTGAGGATGACAGAAACGAAGAACACATTATTAAAAAGAACTTTGAAGGACCACCCATAATGAAAGATGAAGTTAGAGCAGCACTGAAAAAGATGAAACCAGGAAAAGCCCCAGGACCAGACATCATTACTACAGAGATGATTGAAGCCCTGGAGGAATTTGGCATAGAGAAAATAACAGTCCTCCTAAATGAAATTTACGACACTGGAAAAATCCCAAAAGGTATGTCAAAATCAATTTTCATTGCACTTCCAAAGAAGACAGAGGCTATAGAATGCGAACTCCGTCGCACAATCAGTTTGATGAGTCATGTAACAAAAATCATGTTAAGAATAATCATGATGAGGACAACGAATAGAATCAAAAGAGAAATAGCAGAAAAACAGTGAGGATTTGTGGAAGGGAAAGGAACTATTAATGCCATATTCATCCTAAGAACTATCATAGGAAGGTCAATTGAGAGGAATAAGGATTTGTATTTATGTTTTGTTGACTATACCGGTACCTAGGCTTTCAATCGGGTACGACATGAAGAACTGATCAACCAACTGGAGAGACTCAATGTTGATGGAAAAGATCTACGAATAATCAAGAATGTGTACTGGGAACAAACAGCTGCAATAATAGAAAACAAAATAAGCTCTTTCCAAAACATCCAAAGAGGAGTCAGACAGGGTTGTGTTTTGTCACCAAAACTGTTTTCACTTTACAGCAAAAACATCATCAGAAACCTAGAAGAAGACCCTGGATTAAATGTTGGACGGAAAATGATAAACATTCGATACGCAGATGACACTGTGTTAATTGCAGAAAATGAAAGGGACCTACAAAATCTTGTAAATATACTAGAAATAAAAGCAAAGGTAAGAGGTTGGAACTAAACAGCAGGAAGACTGAAGTCATGGTGATCAATAAAAACATGAAATCCCCTCATGCAAAGTAACAGCAAATGGCACAACCTTGACACAGATTAATAAGTTCAAATACCTGGGAACGGGCATTTCATCAGACGGCTGATGCACATCGGAAATATCCGGCAGAATCGGCCAAGACAAAACAGCTGTCAATAAGATGACAAGCATTCTTACCAACAAATGCCTATCAATTAACATCAGGAAGAGAGTTCTTGAATGTTATATAGAACCAATACTGTTGTACGGATGTGAGGCGTGGACAGTCAACGAGAAATGCCAGAACAAGATTGAGGCAGCCAAAATGTGGTTTCTAAGAGGAATGTTGAGAGTTCCATGGACAGCAGAGAAAACAAACGAGACAGTCTTGATGGAGGCAGACACAAGTAGATCATTCATAAGGAAGATTAGGAAAAGACAGGCAACATTTATAGGCCATGTTATGAGGACAGGGGATTTGGAGCACCTGGTCACAACGGGAAAGCTGGAGGGAAAGAGAGCACCAGGTAGACCCAGGGAGAAAATGCTATACGGACTTGCGGAGTGGCTGAAGACGAGGAGGGTGGAGGAGCTGCTTGGGGCAACAAGAGATAGATACAGCTGGAAGTCCATGATCGCCAACGCCATACAGCAGGGCACCTGATGATGATGATGATGAACAGCAATAACACTGTGGTCACCCATCATTTATAGTATAGGAGATTTTTTTTTCCTGACATTCAACTGGTTTGTTTTGTTGTGTCATAATGTGTCTGTGTTGCAACAAAAACATTGATACACTACGCTACACACACGCACGCACGCACACACACACACACACACACACACACACACACACACACACACACACACACACACACACACACACACACACATCACAAATCGCAAAGCGAAATACATGTAAAGGTGAAAGTAATAAGAAACTCTGGGGAGAGCTGGACAGCAGAAGCTTGTCAGAGGAGGAACCTCCATCAAGGAAGTGTTTTGGCCCTTAAATTCTGACACTCTAAGGGAGCATGGCCGCATCCAGGTCATGACTACTGGATGCCTCTTTGCTGTCTCCACTTTTTTATTTAGAAATTTGTCCTCCTCAGGGAATTGAACCTGCGCATCCTAGGTGGTCAGGTTTCTCGATGCAAAGTCACCCTTGTGACAGATGTCTTTACCACTTGGCTATTGGCCACCATCAGCATATGAGAGAACACTAAGACTTATGAACTTCACTTTTGTTCCTCCTGGTCCAGATCCTGGTAGAGTTTGTATGTTGTTTCTTTTTCTTTTATTTTCCCCCCGCTGCTTCTGCCATTGCCTTTATGGCTTTGGTCCTCTCTCTCCCTGAAATCGAGAGCTGCTACATGAGATTAAAGGTTGCTGTGCATATTCACCCACTTCCTCCAACCTCTTTGGCGAGGACTCTGACTTAAAAGCTAGATGTCCTCAAATTGCTGGCTAGGCCGCCATACTTTTAAGTGTTGTAGATAAGGGCTTTCTCCATTCTACTTTCGTATGGTACAGTTACATCGATCAGAATCACGTGTATGGATGAATGGGAGTGGAGAACTATGTCCAGTCTCTTGCTGATGACTTCTGGGTGTTTTTTTTTCCCATTGTGGGAGATCTGCTGTGCACTCCCAGTCGTCTGCTTCACCCACCAGACACTACTTCCATGCTCTGGGCGTCACATCTTTCTCAGGCCATTTTTCTTGCATCCTGCCGTATAGAAGGTTATTGAAGCTTGTGGTGGCAAGTATTATCCTCTGGCAGAGATGGCCGCAGTGCTGATGGCTTGTGCAATCTCTTGAAGCACTTGATTGTGGCTCCATGTGTACCTTCCTTGGGTAAGCGCAACCTTGCATGTGCTCAGGATATGTTGCACTCTCTGTTTGAACTGGCAAGTGCAGACAAGCAGGGTTCTTTATCCCCAAATTCACCAGATTAGCATTCGAAGGCAGGAAGTCATACACAGATCTGAGGACGAAAGTGATACTGAGAGGGGCCATTCGTTTATTTCTTTCATTCCACGGCACACATGTGCAAGAACACACACACACAC
Organism: Monoplex corrugatus; assembly: GCA_030674185.1. Taxonomy (NCBI): domain Eukaryota; kingdom Metazoa; phylum Mollusca; class Gastropoda; order Littorinimorpha; family Ranellidae; genus Monoplex; species Monoplex corrugatus. The sequence continues at coordinate 32,004 of JAPXFY010000729.1, read as the reverse complement.
ACACACACACACACACACACACACACACACACACACACACACACACACACACACACACACACACACACACACACACACATCACACACACAACACAACACACCCACACACACACCACACACCACACACCACACACCACACACACACACACACACACACACACACACACACACACACACACACACACAGCATTCGTTCATTTCTTCCATTCCATGGCACTCATGTGCAAAACGTGAAAATACCACTCGCTGTGCAAGGTCAGGATCGTTTTTAATTAAAAAAACAAAAGAAGTATGAAGAGTAAATAAAAACGTCACACACGCACTCGTACGAATGCAAATCGCCACTTTTGACTTTTGACACCTCACATGACACCAAGCTGAAAGGTAAACGCCTTTTTCAAGTAATTAGTTTTAAGTTTACAAGAATCTCGTTTTGTGTTAGTTGACATTAGCAAATGACAGTGAAACCCTCTTTTTTGTCAATGGTTCCTGACTTAAGGGACAGTATGTTCCAGGTAAACCCAGGGAGAAAATATTGGACAGACTTGCAGGGTGGCTGAGGACAGGGAGGGTGAAAGATATGCTTGTGGCAACAAGGGATATATACGTGTGGAGTGCCAGGATCGCCAACGCCATGTGGCAGGGCACTTGATGATGATCTTGATGATGATTTTCCAATTGACAGTCCATTTCATGATCAACTTGGCCTCAGTGTGGTGTCAGTTTTGCTTCAAACCATTTCTGATGTCTGTAGCAGTGGTTCGCTTTCAATTGAGGTGAAGTTGACAACCTAGGGTCAAGCAGATCTCAATTTCTTTTCATGATTTTGACACAAGTTGTTATGGAGTCAGCATGCTAGAATTCACCTGATGTGATGTGTTACTTGGGGTGGTCCTTTTTGGTCAAATGTGACAGCCAGGTCCGTGGCTGTCAGAAAGACCAGAAAAATGACCAATTGCGAATCTGCTTTTTATTGTGGAAAATGACAGAATAGAATGCAGAGATATGTTTACTCACTTTAGTGGTTTTGGACCTCTGAACCTATTGAAACAAGCTGATAAAATATATCTCTAATGTTCAACATTGCTAACTTTGGAGGCAATTTTCTGGGTCAATGTTGATCAGAGACTAATTGGGATTGTACATTTGAACTCAGACTTCTCAAAAGAGCCACATGAGATGTGTCACAAGGGAAGGTTCTGATGGTTGCTTTTTGGTCCAGAATGGCCAACATGTCTGCTGCAGGGTTGTCAAAAAGGCCAGAAAAATGACCAATTGGATATCTGCTTCTGTGGTAGAAAAAAATCGAAATACAACGCAGAGGTATGAATTCTACTCACTTAAAATAGTTTTGAACTTTCCAAACCTTGGTTGAAGTGATCACTAAATTTCAAGATTCCTAACGAACCAGATCCCCAAGCTATGGGTAAATAGCTCTACTGCCTTGTGGACATCTCGGGAGAGAGTAAGGCTAAGGGAGTCAACCCTAAAATAAAAAACCGATGGAAGGCAAGGGGAAACCACCATCGTACTTTTCCCCAGGAAATCCATGGACAGAGCAAGAATAAAGAAGCACCTTCATCCGGTAGGGACTGTCATGTGGCGCAGGTGACACCAGACCATCAACCAGCTACTGCGACCAAAACCAAGATTAAATTCAACACCAAGGTGGCAACATGAAATGTAAGTACAATGCTGCAGAAAGGTAAATTAGACAACATCAAAATGGAGATGGAAAGGCTTAACATCAGTATTTTAGGACTAGGGGAAATGAGATGGAAGGGAGCAGGCATGATATCATCAGGAGAATATACAGTGATATAATCTGGTGGTAATTCACATGAAAGAGGAGTAGGCATCATAATGGACAAAGACAAATCAAAAGCAGTTAAAGGATACTGGGCAGTGTCCGACAGAGTTTTACTGGTCAAATTCGGAGGCAAACCTTTTGATATCAACATCATACAGGTGTATGCACCAACATCCGCAAGTACTCAGGAAGACATCGACAACTTCTACAAGTTTTAGAGATGGCCAAGGTCCAATGTAAATCACAGGTAGTTACAGTCATAATGGGAGATGTTAATGCTAAAATGGGACAGGATAGGGTGGAGGATATAGTTGGACCTCATGGCCTTGGTACACAAAACGAAAGAGGGGGAAGCTTGTAGAATGGGCACAGATGAATGAGTTCATAGTAGGAAACACCTGGTTTGAGCAGCCTAAGAGAAGAAAATGGACTTGGATGAGTCCAGGAGATAATACCAAAAATCAAATTGACTACATCCTGATCAACAAAAGATTTAGAAATTCTTTACTGTCAGCAAAAACACTACCAATCGCAGACTGCAACAGTGACCACAATCCTGTAGTGGGAAGGTTTAGGCTGAAATTGAGGAAAAAGGAAACAGACCAAAAGCAACATCAAACTAAACCTTGGATTCTTGAAGACAGATGAAATGATACGTCAAAAATTTAATGTACATGTTCAAAACAAATTCAGTGCTCTGGAAGACTTTGGTGACAGTGAGGTACAATGGACAAAGTTGAGAAGTTCTATAAATGAAGCTTGTGAGGAAATCCCTAAGGCAAATAGAAAAGCAAAAAAGATCTGTTTGACTAATGAAATTTTGGGCCTGATGGAGAAAAGGAGGAAGGCAAAGAGAAATGAGGAGATATACAGGAAGATAAACAAAGAAATCAGGTATAGGTGCAATGAAGCTAAGGAAGCTTGGCTGAACACAAAATGCAAAGAGATAGAAGAACGACACAAAATGGATCCTCAGGGTATGTACAGACGAATTGAAGAAATTGTTCACAGGAAAAGTACATGCACATCAACTGGTTGCTTAAAATCAAAAGATGGCACGCTTATCATGGAACAAGACAAGGTATTAGACAGATAGGGAGAGTACATTAAAGACCTTTTTGAGGATGACAGAAACAAAGAACACATTATAAAAAAGAACTTTGAAAGACCACCCATAATGAAAGACGAAGTCAGAGCAGCACTGAAAAAGATGAAACCAGGAAAAGCCCCAGGACCAAACAACATTACTACAGAGATGATTGAAGCCCTGGAGGAATTTGGCATAGAAAAAGTAACAGTCCTAAATGAAATTTATGACACAGGAAAAATCCCCAAAGATATGATAAAATCAATTTTCATTGCACTTCCAAAGAAGACAGGGGCTATAGAATGCGAACTCCATCGCACAATCAGTTTGATGAGTCATGCAACAAAAATCCTGTTAAGAATAATCATGATGAGGACAAGGAGTAGAATCAAAAGAGAAATAGCAGAAGAACAGTGTGGATTTGTGGAGGGGAAAGGAACTATTAATGCCATATACATCCTAAGAACTATCATAGAGAGGTCAGTTGAGATGAATAAGATTTGTATTTATGCTTTGTTGACTATACCAAGGCTTTCGATCGGGTACGACATGAAGAATTGATCAACCAACTGGAGAGACTCAATGTCGATGGAAAAGATCTACGAATAATCAGGAATATGTACTGGGAACAAACAGCTAAAATGAGAATAGAAAACAACATAAGCTCTTTTCAAAACATCAAAAGAGGAGTCAGACAGGGTTGTGTTTTGTCACCAGATCTGTTTTCACTATATAGCGAAAACATCATGAGAAACCTAGAAGAAGACCCTGGATTAAAGGTTGGAGGGAAAATGATAAACAACATTCGGTACGCAGATGACACCGTGCTAATTGCAGATAATGAAAGGGACCTACAAAACCTTGTGAATATACTAGAAACAGAAAGCAAAGGTAAGGGGTTGGAACTAAACAGCAGGAAGACTGAAGTCATGGTGATCAGTAAAAAACATGAAATCCCCTCCTGAAAAAATCAGCAAATGGCACAACCTTGACACAGGTTAATAAGTTCAAATACCTGGGAACGGTCATTTCATCAGACGGCAGATGCACATCGTAAATAGCTGGCAGAATCGGCCAAGCCAAAACAGCATTCAAGAAGATGACAAGCATTCTTACCAACAAATGCCTATCAATTAACATCAGAAAGAGAGTCCTTGAATGTTATATAGAACCAATACTGTTGTACGGATGCGAGGCATGGACAGTCAGCAAGCAAAGCCAGAGCAGGATTGAGGCAGCCGAGATGTGGTTTCTCAGAAGAAAGTTGAGAGTACCATGGACAGCAAAGAAAACAAACGAGACAGTCTTGATGGAGGCAGACACAATTCGATCACTTATAAGGAAGATTAGGAAAAGACAAGCAACATTTATAGGCCATTTTATGAGGAAGGGGGATTTGGAGCACCTGGTCACAACAGGAAAGCTGGAGGGAAAGAGAGCACCAGGTAGACCCAGGGAGAGAATGCTGGACGGACTTGCAAGGTGGCTGAGGATGAAGAGGGTGGGGGAGATGCTGGGGGCAACGAGAGATAGAGATGGTTGGAAGTCCATGGTCGCCAACGCCATGCGGCAGGGCACCTGATGATGATGATGATGAACGTTGGAGGCCACTTGTCGGCCAACTTTCATCAGAGATTTAATTTGGAATGATCATGCTAGAACTAAGCTGGTGAGATGTGTTACAATAATAGGCTGGGGTAGTCGTTTTTTGGTGTAAAATAGCTGCTAGGTCTGATGAAGGTTTGTCAAAAAGGCCAGAAAAATGACTGATTGTGATTTTGCTTTTTATGGTGGAAAATGATAAAACAGAATGCCGAGGTATGGTTTCTGCTCACGTTAGCGGCTTAAGACCGTTTGAACCTACTGAAACAGGCCAACATAAGTGATATCTAATTTTCAAGATTGCTAGCCTTGGATGCCATTTTCTCTGCCACTTTTCACGGGAGAGTAGTTTGGAGGGTCAATTTGGACTGGTCATGGGAATGTCCAGTCCTTGTTTATTATACACCAAAAGCCCCACAAACAGGGCAGCCATGACACTTTAGCCAAGTGGCTTCAAGATGTAATCCAAAACAAGTGTGACTGCCCACGTTCAAGCAAACAGGAACCAGAAAAAACACGAAAGAGGAATACGAACGCGTATATAATACAACAAAACAAGACAGGTGCAAATTTTGTCAAGCATAAGATCACAAACACCAGATACAAAAATTAGGAGAGGAAGACTGAAACTTCCCTGCTGCTTGAGCCAGTATCGGTGTTTGTGATCTTACATCAAGGCTTGACAAAGGTCAGTTGGCCAAAACACTGTGCCTGTCTTGTCTGGTTGTAGTAAATACGCGTTCTTATTCTTCTCTCGTATTTTTTCTGGTTCCAGCTACAAGATGTGTTAGACTTTCTGAGGTTTCCTCTCCACTATTCATTGGTGAATCCAAAACGCTAAACACCTTTGACCTAAACGTGTTAGATAGTTCATCAAGTACCAAATGCCTATCATCAGGAAGAGAGTTCTTGAATGTTATATAGAACCGATAATGTTAAACGGTTGTGAGGCGTGGATAGTCGACAAGCAAAGCCAGAACAAGATTGAGGCAGCCGAGATGTGGTTTCTAAGAAGAATGTTGAGAGTTCCATGGACAGCAAAGAAAACATACGAGACAGTCTTGATGGTGGCAGACACAAGAAGATCATTCATAAGGAAGCTTAGGAAAAGAAAAGCAACATTTATAGGCCATTGTATGAGGAAAGGGAAATTGGAGCACCTGGTCACAACAGGAAAGCTGGAGGGAAAGAGAGCACCAGGCAGACCCGGGAGAAAATATTGGACGGACTTGCAGAGTGGCTGAAGACAAAGAGGGTGAAAGAGGTGCTTGAGGCAAAAAGAGATAGAAACAGGTGGGAGGCCATGATCACCAACGTCATGTGGGAAGGCACTTGATGATGATGATGAGCATCTGAGGCGATTTTGTGGTCACATTTGTGGACAGACAGACAGACAGACAGACAGACAGACAGACTGACAGACTGACAGACTGACAGACAGACAGACAGACAGACAATATACTGAAATCAGTTTTTTTTCAGGTTTACACTCTGAAACCCAAGACACACAAGACAGACTGAGTCGCACACACACACACACACACACACACACACACACACACACACACACACACACACACACACACACACACACACACATATACACACTTACACACACACACACACACACTCACACACACACACACACACACACACACACACACACACACACACACACACGCACACATACACACACACACACACATCCACACTGGATGATATGAATAATATCCCTTATCCTTTTTAAAGGAAGGAAAAATACCAACAACAAAAATATCTATGTGTTTCATGCAAACTTGAGTACCAAGAAAATGTCTTTGGCAAGTGGCCATCTACACTATAGTGATGAAAATGCATCTCATGCTGTTTAACGAACAGGATTGTACTATACTTAAGGTATCCCAGGCTCATCATCATCATCATCATGTGCCCTGCTACATGGCTTTGGCGACCATGGCCCTCCATATGCCTCTATCCCTTGTTACTGCAAGTATATCTTCTACCTTGTATGTCCTCAGCTTCCTTGCAATCCGTCCAATATTTGCTCTTTCCCTCCAGATTTCCTGTTGTGACCAGGTGATGTAATTCCCCATTCCTCATAGAATGACCAATGAATGTTTCTTGTCTTTTCCTAATCTTATGCATCAATGATCTTCTTCTGTCTGCCTGGTTTGTTTTCTTTGTTGTCCAGACTGTCATATGTATTAATACAACATGAGGCGAGTCTATACTGTGGTTATTTACTGTCACGCAAATCAGCATGGGATTCCAGCCACTTTAACAATTCTGTCTCCTGAGCTTTTCTTCGTTTTTCTGCCACTGTGTTAAAGGTGTATACAAAGGGATTCAAAGCAGAGTTTAAGGGCAGTACAAAGATAGCCAAGGCAACATTTACCTCTCCAGGCATGGGAACACCAGCCAATGCCAAAAATCCACACAGTCCAATGGGAAACCAGCACATGAAGTCTGTTACAGCTACAGTAATCAAACGCCGAGCTATGGTCATGTCTTTTGATGCTTTAGTCGTGTTAGTTCTCAGTGCATTTTTCTGTATCGACCAGTAGATAAAAGCTTGTCCAACTGATATCAGCACAAATATAATAAAATTAAAAACGATAAAAACAGCAAAGGAATAAACTTGCCCTTTGAAAAATGTATGGGTGACTGGGAGTGGAATACAAATACCTGTCTGATTGTAGAATTCCCAGTGTGATGTCACTGGGAGTAAAGGCAACAAGGCAACAAGCCAGCCAACCAACCAAGTCAACAGACAAGCCACTGCTGCTGATGTTCTCTCAAATCGTAAGGTGCTGAAGGGAAAGTGAAGGACAATGAAACGATCCAGTGTGATGAGCCAGATGGTCAGAGCTGACACTTCACAGGATATCAGAGACAGAAAACCAGCCACCTTACAGGCCACACTGCTTGTCCATGTGTCATCATGATAAAGATATTTCCCACGGAACAGTTCATCAGCCACACCAATGATAGCAATATAGACACCCATTAGAAAGTCAGCCATGGTCAGGTTGGTGACAAATACACTGAATCCACTTGAAGAAGACTTTTTCTGTGCACACAAACGTACAACAAAACAGAAGATGTTACCAGTCACTGACAGACAGCTGATCAACCAGAGAAACACTCGGTACACCACTGACTGAAGTAAATCTTCACATGATGAAATTTCGTCTTTGGGGGAATAGCAAAAAGTATCATCAAAGTTATGTGGTAGTATTTCATTGCAGCACAATTTAGAATTCAGTGTCGATATGACATGGAGATGGAAAAGATCTTTGAATATGTCAGGTGGAAATGTTTTCACAGGACTACCTTCCATGTACAATGCCACTAACTTTGGTGTAAACCGAAAACCACCAGCTTTGACAATATTGATAGTAGTAAACGTTAAATTCAGTTTTTGCAAGTTCAAGAATTTGGACAAGACTCTAGTGTCAAGCGCTGTGAGTGTCGTATATGACAGATCTACCGTTGTGAGTGCTTTTTGCGCAACGTCAGAGGAAGGATCAGCACAGAGTGAAGTGATTGGATTGTTGGACAGAGACAGTGTCTGCAGGTTTTTTAAACCAACAAAGTATGTCATGTTGACCTGTTGTAATCTGTTGTTAGTGAGATCAAGAAACTTTAAGTTGGGCAACTTCATGTTGGACAGGACAGTCAAGGAACACTGGGCAAGAATCAGATGAGTAAGATAAGTATGATTACTTACATCAGACAGACGCATTCCTGCACCTGTCATATCCAAGTAACGGAGCTGTGGGAAGAGGTGAGCAGGGAAAGGCTGATGACACAGAAATGTGTGACCTTGACACAGACAGCTCACAGGACAGGTCACATCACACAACAATTCATCATCATACAGTGGGCAGTGAGGCCAACCATCACACAGGTGGTCACCATGTAGACATATTATGGAAGTTCTGCACAGAAAGAACCCTGCACAGGTCAGTACTTTACATCCCTCTTCGTCCTCATGCTCCATACAGTCGTACATTCCATTGCATCGTGTGTAGACGGGCAGACAGTCATTGAACTTACCAGGACAACGATAGTGGCTGTCAGGACAGGACTCATTGGACTTTATTGGGGATGAAATGAAAATGTTGATACCATCGAATTCGATGCAAACTGGAGATGGAAAAACTGGTGCCCAGTCAAATAGCTTATATCTGTAGTTATCACAGTTCAGCTCATCTGATTTATCCTGACAATGGAAAACATTGTCACAGACAACATCATAGGACACACACTGACTGTTAGTACAGGTAAACATGTTGACACAAGGAGGGTGTTTGCAGAAAGACTCATCACTCATATCCTGACAGTCCAGTAGAAAGTCACATACCAGGGTGTATGACAGCTTGGTGACATCATCATCACAGGTAAATAAGGGGACCAAAGTGATGTGATCAGCTGTTGAATCAAACCGACTGTGTGCGTGTGACAAGTGATCAGAAAAAGTACAAGAAGATATTTGACTTTGACCACACACGTCATACTGGTGTGAGCCACACAGTAGAAATGTGTGTGTCACATGACCATCAGGACATGACATCAGGGATTGGTATGTGTGGATAGGAAAACGAGTTCTTGGCAATACGATTGCTTGTGAAAGATGGTGGGTCACATTTGTCCTGAATTCGCACAATGCACCAGGGATATAATCACAGTCCTTTGCCACAAGTTGATCATCATTTCTGCCAATGCAATATAGTTTATCTCCCCTGGTAACATCCCGTTCATCACGAAAACGAACAGAATGGTAAAGAACGGTCCTGTCTGCACTGATAACATTCTTTCTATACATGTTGGGAAATGACATGTTGCCTGTGGTCAAGCCGAACCAAAAACTGTCCGGCATATTCAGATATGGATCAGTCAAACTGTTAACTATTCTCATCCAGTCCCCCTCACATTTGGGTATCCCAATCACACCTCCCAAAGAGTTGCAATAGTTCACGATATTCAACAACTCAGGAAGCTCACTATCTGTGTCTAGAGCATATACAAACTTGTAGCAATGGTTACATAATGCCACCAAACCCTGACACTCTGTATTGCTGAAGGAACAGTGTTCTGTTTCATCCTGTCCATCTTCACACTCTGACTTCAGGTTACAGTCCAGGTGGTGTTGAAAGCTAGAGTAGTGATGAACAGAACAGTTGAACGAACCACTGGGTAACTTTTCAGGTGTTTGACTTTCCAGATGAAAGGTAAAGAACAGTCTGAAACACTGAGTGTTCAGGCAGTATCCGTTGTGATATTGAACTATGAGTACTGGGATGTGGAACACACAGACATGCCACCTTTGTAAATTGTCCTCCAACACCTCGGTACCAGATCCAGAACTGTGGTCTGTGGACAGTTTGACACGTACACTTCTATAGTACTGCACCATATATCTCAGACTGATCATAATGGCGTGTCCTCCTGGACAGAGATGTGTGTGGACATATTAAAAGACTGCCAAGAGGACATTATACCGTAATTCCCTTTTGGTGTGATGTGCCCTGACATCGGCGATGTCTTCACCAACAACAGGTTTTGAGGCAAAGAATCGTTTCCTGAAAACAAACCAACACCCTAACAGACACAGCAATCACCAAACCAGTCCCTAAACCAACCAATACCCTAACAGACACAGCAACCACCAAACCAGTCCCTAAACCAACCGACACCCTGACAGACACAGCAATCACCAAACCAGTCCCTAAACCAACCAACACCCTGACAGACACAGCAATCACCAAACCAGTCCCTAAACCAACCAACACCCTGACAGACACAGCAACCACCAAACCAGTCCCTAAACCAACCAACACCCTAGCAGACACAGCAATCACCAAACCAGTCCCTAAACCAACCAACACCCATCCCACTCAACATCCAATCAAAAACAAAACCATAGAGACATATAAAGGGGGTGGGAGCGAAAAAGAAAAAAGAGTGAAAGGGAGAGAGAGAGAGAGAAGGAGGGCAGATAGACAGGGAGAGAGAGAGAGAAGGGGGCACAGAGAGAGATGAGAGAGAGAGAGAGAGAGAGAGAGAGAGACAGAGAGAGAGAGAGAGACAGAGTGTGTGTGTGTGTGTGTGTATTCTTGTATAGCACATTTTAGCCTGACGAGGTGGTACCTTTTCATGTATAGTGTGCCTTCAGGAGTTCTAATGAATTGCACTATTTCCTGTATTGTGTGCCTTAAGCATTCTAATGAGCAGTACAATTTCATGTGCTGTATGCCTTTAGGATTTGTAAGTTGTATAGTTTTGTGTATTGTGTGCCGTAAGGATTTCTAAACAGCTATACAATTTCATGTATTGTGTGACTTAAGGATTTATAAACAGCTGTACAATTTCATGTATTGTGTGACTTAAGGATTTATAAACAGCTATACAATTTCATGTATTGTGTGCCTTAAGGATTTCTAAACAGTTATACAATTTCATGTATTGTGTGCCGTAAGGATTTCTAAACAGCTATACAATTTCATGTATTGTGTGACTTAAGGATTTCTAATAAGTAGTACAATTTCATGAATTGTGTACCTTCAGGAATTCTGATAAGTAGTATTACTTCCTGTGTTGTGTGACTTCAGAAATTCCAATAAGCTTTATTACTTTCTATGTTGATGACTTCAGGAGTTTCAATAAGTTGTATTACTTGCTGTGTTGTGTGACTTCAGAAATTTCAATCAGTTGTATTACTTCTTGAGTTGTGTCTTCAGGAGTTCCAATAAATTGTATTATTTCTTTGAGTCGTGTGCCTTCATGAGTTCCAGTAAGTTTTATTACTTCTTGATTTGTGTGCCATCATGTGTTCCAATAAACTGTATTACTTCTTGTGTTGTGTGTCTTCAGGAGTTCCAGTCAGTTGTATTACTTCTTGTGTTGTGTGCCTTCAGGAGTTCCAGTCAGTTGTATTACTTCTTGTGTTGTGTGGCATCATGACTTCCAGTAAGTTGTATTACTTCTTGAGTTGTTTGCCTTCAGGAGTTCCAGTAAGTTGTATTACTTCTTGAGTTGTGTGCCTTCATGAGGTCCACCAAACTATATTACTTCCTTTGTTGTGTGCCTTCAAAAGCTCTAAGGAGGTATACACTTTGCTGTGCTGTGTGTAAAACCATGTTAAGGAAGGTTGGGAAAAAAACGAAACAAAACAACAGAAAACTGTCCTAAGTTCTAACTGCATGTATCGACTGTGCAAATACAACACACCAAAACCTCCTGAAAAGATGAGCTGTCAAAATCAAGTCGGATTGTATACCAGCAATAACACCAGCAATAACACTCAATAAGGGAGAAAAAGAAACAAACGAAGAGATGGTTGAGACCCTGGAGGAATTCGGTATTGAAAAAAATAACAGTCCTCCTAAGTGAAATTTAGAAGAACCAATGTCTAGAGCTCAATCTATTAGTCTACCCCCCCCCCCCCGCCCCCCTTAATCCATTAATGACTACTCTTGATTTAGGACGTCATGATAAGAAGTGAAAGGTGAAAGAAGAGGTTCTTGAAGCTTGCAACATTAACAGGACAGAACCTGGCTCTGGTATTGAGCTATAGAGCAGGAAGGAACTGTTGTTAATGCCCATGCCTCCACAAGAAAATGGGACACAGTTACAAAAATTAGAAAAGCACTGGAAATCATGGAGAATTCAGCATCACGGTACTATGTGTTTGGATTTGAGCTTCCAGCAAACTTCAGATGGGTTTTTTTTTATAACATCACTGCCACTCACACAACAGACAGAGCAAAACACAAAACCAGCATTGGTCCTGGTGAAGGCCTCACGTACAGGCTGATATGTAGATACATATCACACAGAGCTTAAGACACAGCCAGTATTGGTTTTGGTGAAGGCCGCGCACAAGGTTTGACATGTAGATACACAACAGACTGAGAGAAACACACATCCAGTGTTGGTCCTGGTGAAGGCCTCACATACAGGTTGACATGTAGACACACAACATTTAAAGTTTTAGTTTCAGTTTCTCAGGATGACGTCTCCGCGCTCGGAACGAATTCCATATGCACTAACGTCATATATATATATACACACACACACATACATATATACCTATATATATATATATATATATATATATATATATATATATATATATATATATATACTACTCAAAACAAGTTAAGGGCCACTGTTACAACGCACTGTAAAATCAAAAGCATGAAAGACATGAACTTGAATCAGAGTGAAAATTTAATTTCATTCAGTGTCAAACCGGAAAAAGCAAAAAACCGAGTTACAAAAGCACACACTCCTCGGAATGTGTATTTGAAGTCAGGAGGTTGAAATGGACAATTCACAAACATGGCCTCTGACATGAAAGTTCATTCAATATCGGGTATGACCACCTCTTGCAGCGAGACAGGCTGTGCAACGGCGACGCATGGACCGAATGAGGTTGCGGAGAGTCGCTTGAGGGATGGCGGCCCATTCCTGCTGCAGGAACTGGACCAGCTCTTGTTGATTGGCTGCAGGAGGATGGTTGCGTCGGACAGCCCGTCCCAACACATCCCAGAGGTGTTCAATGGGTGATAGGTCGGGCGAGTTGGCTGGCCACGGCAACCTGACGACACCCTGCTGTTGGAGAAAGTTGGTGACGACAGCAGCACGATGTGGACGAGCATTATCGTCCTGCAGAACAGCGCCGTTACCAATGGCTTGCAGGGTTGGTAGTGCCACAGGGTTCAGAATTTCATCCCTGTAGCGATGCCCTGTCAGATTGCCGGGGACGTGGTACAGGAGAGTGCGGTGGTTGAAACTGATGCCTCCCCACATCATGACAGACCCACCACCATATCGGTCATGCTCTCTGACAGTGGCATCTGTGAATCGTTCGCCAACACGTCTCCAGACGCGCACCCTGCCGTCATTGAACCTCACGGTGAATCGGGATTCATCTGTGAAGAGGACGTTGGACCATTGCCTCACAGTCCACCTCACATGCTGTGTGCACCAGGCTGTACGGGCCACCCTGTGGCGTGGCAGGAGTGTCGTACGAACAGCAGCAGCCCTTGACGCAAGATTTGCCGCACGCAAACGATTCCGAATTGTCTGGTCGCTGACATTCGTGTTGCTTGCTGCTCTGAGTTGGTCTCTCAGCCCGCTGGCGGTGGAAGTCCGATCGCGCAGAGCCTGCGTCACAATGTATCGGTCCTGCCGTCTTGTCGTTGAACTGGGTCTGCCAGTACGGTGCCGTTCTGCCACCTGTCCAGTTGCATGGACACGGTCTCGTAGTCTCTGTATCACGGAGTGGCTCACTCCGACTCTTCTTGCCACTTCCCGTGTAGCAATTCCATCCTGGATCCATGCCAGCGCTCGTCCTCGGTTTGTGTCACTCAATTTTCGTCTTGGTGGCATGGTTATTTGTGCGGCTGGTTAGCCCCTTAAATACGCACTGGCAGCCTAAGAGGTGGTGAACGCGTTCATCAGTAGTGCGCCGTGCACGTGCAACCCATTTCTCTCGCATGCTGTTCCTGTCCAGTACTAGGGGGTACAGCGAAAACACAACAATTTTCCATGACTTTCGCGTTTCTCGTGTTGCTCAGCATGAACCTGGTGTCAAGCGGATTTTTTCACATGCTTCAATCTGACATATGCACTGCTTCAGCAATACAGCAACACAAGTTAATTTGTACGATTTCATCAACTCGCGTCAATACACCGAGTTGTCGACACCAGGTGAAGATCGGAGGGTGGCCCTTAACTTGTTTTGAGTAGTATATATATATATATATATATATATAATATATATATTGTATAAACAAATCTCACATGACAGAACCACCCCCCCCCCCCCAGTCAATGCCCAAATGCTCAGCTGTCTATCAACTAGGTCAAGCCAATATTTTCTAATTCATAGATAGGCAAGTAAGTAAATAGGTAAGTAAGTAAGTAAGTAAGTAAGCAAATAAACAAGTAAGCAAGCAAACAAGTAAACAAGCAAGTGGGTAAGTGAGTGAGTAAGTGTATAAGAAGTAAGTAAGTAGGTGAACAAATAGATACAAAATAAAGGAGTATGTAGATAAATAAACAGGTAATAGATCAATATAACAAATAACAATAAATACAGGAATATATCTACATGCTGAACACAGACATGCACACATACATTCATACATACACAGCCATATCGGCACAGCATGATGGCCGAAAAAAACAGCTATAACAACATCAACAAAAACACCAGCAAAGAGGGGACACCCATATATACATATCATGGCAAACCTACAGACATATCCGGATAACAATCAACAAACAGCTCACAAACACACAGACGGTTTCGCAAACTTATTTGATCTTCGTTTATCTGTTTCTTTTCTTCACTTTTCCTTTATCTCTGTTCCAGAAAAGCTCAAATACTTTCCATTCTACGCTGTAAGAGTCTGTGCTGTGTTACATTTGAGATGATACCAATGTTGGTCGGATTAATGATAACTCTTGCTTTTTCTTTCGTAGTGGATTTCCGACCACTTCCTCTGTCTATTCCTTTTTGGGTAAGACGTTCGATGGTATGATGTCTCACATTTTGTGCACCAAGATATGATTTGAAGCGTCTAAGGACCTCAGACTTTACCAGATGGAGAATGTTTGTTGTAGTGGCATTGCCCGCAAGTTTACGGCCCGTTCATTTTCCTGAACGCCAGCATGCCCAGGGGTGTAGATCCACGTGAGACTTTTTAAGTTGATACTCTTCATTGCTTTGTGCTATTTTTGGATCGCTGCTCCGCTTTGCGCTTTTTGAAGTAGATTCATTGAGTCAGTCAGGATGAAGGCTTGGCTTTCTTTCATATTGTCATCCAGTGAAGTTAGCCTTTGTAGTGCATGGGTGACTGCCTCTATTTCCATCGTCAGACTGGAGGTTGTTATATCATATGTAGCGTCTTTTTCATGTTTTGTGTTTCCATTCTGTTTGACAGTAAAGCCCCATCCAGATTTCTATTGGTGACTGAGCCATCTGTGTATATTATTTTGTCTTTGGGGATGAAGCTTAGTTGCACTATGAGTAGCTGAATTCCTGCTTTTGTTTTCCCTGTGGCCATTCGCGACAGTGACTCCCTAGATTTTGGGTATGCTAATTTTGTTCAGATTGTTGAAACGGTTTGGATGTTTTTCCCATTCCTTTGTTCCTTTGAGTTCTGTCAGTTGACAAACATGCTGATTAGAGTCCTCTGCCTGTCCCATCCATGATTTCCCACACTGGAGTCTGTTGCCTTTTGCCCTGAAATATGCCTTTACTTGTTCTATTTTGTGTCTCGACTGTATTGAAGGAAGGTCGAGCAGGTATCACATAGTTCCCATGGGTATGTCTTTTGTAGCTCTGAAGAATACCCTAATTGCTTCGTTTTGTATTCTTTCTAGTTTTAGGTTTGTCTGTGACAACGTGACAACGTAGTGAGGCCCAGTCCATTATGACACTCAGTATTATAGCTTGTTATACTTGAAAGAGATGACGTTGTTTAATGCCTTTAGCTGCCATTTCTTTAGGATTGAAAGGCCATTTTTGCATTTGTGTGTAGTGGTTTCTGCATGTTTTCTGACGGTTAGCATTCTATCAAAACTGATGCCAAGGTAGCGTAAGTTGCTTGATCGCTCGATATTGGTTCCTCTGAACGTAACTGATGGACATTTTTCGATCGCTGCCTTGTTGTCAAGGGTACAGAACAGTACCTGTGCTTTGGTGGGGTTGACTGCTGATCCGGTATCCTGGCACCAATGGTCTACATTGTTTAACTCTTCTTGGACTGCTTTGTTTCTTTCTGATGCATTCTTACCTGTCTTGAAGATGCCTCTGTCATCAGCAAAAGTGAGAATAGGGGCTTGTCCGTTGTTATTTAGGTCAGCAAGCCCTTATGTATATATGCTGTAGAGAACAGGGGAAAGTGGTGATCCTTGAGGGAGTCCCATGGAGAGTTTTTGTGGTGCTGAACACCAGTTTCAAAGTCGTAGGACTATTGTTCGTTCTTGGAGTGTAGCAGCAATCCATCTTGTGACTGTCATGCTGACAGAATCTCGCTGAAGTAGTTCAATGAGTAATATGAATTGTACTTTATTGTACGCATACTCTAGGTCAATGGTTATGGCCAGGGTTTCTTTTTTGTTCTGAAAACCTTCGTAGACTTCGTGAGCAAAGGCAGCTGCTTTTCCCATGTACTTTTTCCTGTTCTAAAGCCTCCCTAATTAGGTGTGAATATTTTCCTGTCTTCTAGGTCTCTAGCTAATTTCTTTGCTATTATGTTTTCCATCAGTTTCACGATTACGTTTTGCATTGACAGGATGGCATATCCATTCAGTCTGCGATGATCTTTACCCAGTTTGGGTAGGACTTTTAGGAAGCTGTGTGTCCAGTCCTCAGGAATCTGACCTTTTTCAAAACTGTGTTGATAGAGGTGTACAATTCACTTTTGTCGTGTTCAGACAGCATTTTAATGTCACAGTATCGAATCTTGTCTGGACCAGGGGCTGTCTTTTCTGCACCGCGCAAGTGCTTCATGCATTTCTTGTTCAGTTATTTCATCATCTAGTCCAGTTTGCGCCTGGTTTTTGTTTAGGTCCACAATTAATTTTTCCTTTTTCTTCAATATTTTTTTCTGATCACTCTGTTGTATGAAACGCTTTAGCAAGGCCTGTCCTTTCTCTTCGTTTGTTCTTAATATGATTTCATCTGTGTTGGTGATATCTGGCATCGTGGTGTTTGTGGTTTTCCCTTCCATTTGTCGATAGAAGTGCCAGAATTGTGAGTATGTTATATCAGCACCGAGCCTTCCACAGAATTGTGTCCATGTATTGTCTTTTGCTTCCTGGGCTGTGGTTTTGAACCGTTCAGCTTTTTTCATCCATGTTTCTTTTATCATCGTCCATTTTTCTAATGCTCTCAATGTCTGAGTAATGTCTTCATCTGTGTTTTTGCCAGGCTTTTGCAGCAGCTTGTTTGGTTGTTTCCTGTTTTCCGTTTTGCTTTCATATTTCCCAGTTAGAAACAATATCAGATTGTATACTGTCATATTGAAGTGGGCTTCTTGGTTGACATATGTTTCCTTATACTGAAAACCACTGGAAGGTGGTCGCTGCCATGTGTGTTCAGTGTCTCTGCACACATTATTGTTGTTAGTTTAGGAGAGATAAGCGCTATATCAATGGTGTTGTCTGTGTCTCCTGGTCTTGCACCCATATGGGATGGTGACGTTGTTGTGGGTGGGCTGAACTGGATATTACACAGCATCTCTTCCAGAGCATTTTCCTGGGAGTAAGTTCCGTTCTGATTCCACATTGCAGATCTTGCATTGAGATCGCCGCATACCACTGTAATGCCTCCTAGTTCATCTTCAATTTCATCTAGGAAGTTCCACGTTGTTTCTGAGGTACAGGATCCTGGGTGCACGTAAGCATTGATGAGTACGATATTCTTCTGTTTTTCGTTTGGAGTTTGAAGGTGTATACATAGCAGTTCAATGAATTTGTACACCATCGTTCTAGATCTAATATGGACATTTTGTCTTCTAGGTTCTTTTTGATGACTATAGCCAGTCCTCTGCCATCATGTTTCTCAATGACATCAAAGTCTTCAAAGTCTATTGGATTTCACTGGTGTGTTCTAGATTGTTGTAGACACAGTATATTGAATTCGGATGCTAATTTCTCAATGGTTGATACACAACAGACAACAGACAGAGCCAAACACACAGCCAGCACTGGAACTGGTGAAGGTCTCACATACAGGTTGACATGTAGACACACAACATACAGAGCCAAACACTTAACTAGCAATGGTCCTGGTGAAGACCCCACATACAGGTTGACATGTAGATACACAACACACGAAGGGAAACACTTAACTAGCACTGCTCCTGGTGAAGGCCTCACATACAGGTTGACAGGTAGGTACACAACAGACAGAGCCAAACACACAACTAGTACTGGTCCTGGTGAAGGCCTCACATGCCAGTTGACATGTAGATACGCAACAGACAGAGCCAAACACACAACTAGCACTGGTCCTGGTGAAGGCCTCACATACAGGTTGACAGGTAGATACACAACAGACAGAGCCAAGCACAAAACAAGCACTGGTCCTGATGAAGGCCTCACATACAGGTTGACATGTTGATATACAACAGACAGAGCCAAACACAAAACAAGCACTGGTCCTGGTGAAGGCCTCACATACAGGTTGACAGGTAGATACACAACAGACAGAGCCAAACACAAAACAAGCACTGGTCCTGATGAAGGCCTCACATACAGGTTGACATGTTGATATACAACAGAACCAAACACACAACTGACCCTGATCTACAGCTCTACGAATGTATTCTGGTAATGATTAAGTAAGTTTTAAGGTTTCATTGATGAACCGTTTTCTCTAACAGCAGATGTGATTTGAACACTTGTAACAGTCTCTCTTCCTGTTCCTTTTGTCGTCGCTGTGTTACAACAGTCCATATGTACAGCAGTGGGTTGAGCACACAGTTGAGTGGTAGCAGGAACACAACCATGGTGACATGGGCCTTGCCTGTACTACCACTGCCATCTAAGGTCATCATACTGGTCATACCAAGGAAGAACCAACACACAGCATCTGTTATAGCCACTTTTATCAACAAATGGACTGAAAAATATATCCATTTCTTTGTGGAATCCATTAGGACTGGATGAATAGGTGTTCGTCTGTAAATGATGAGTTGACCCACGACCACCATGGAATACAAGATACAGTTAAACACGACAGTGACTGTGAACCACCTTAACTCTCCTTTGGAGTTACTATCAGATAGAGCCAGACGACACAAACCAGACTGGCCATTGAGGCCCCAGTGTGACAGTCCAGGAAGAAAAGGTATCACAGACACCAAAAGTCCAACACACCACGACACTGCACAAGCTGCAGCTGTCAGACGTGTATTGAATGTCCACGTAGTTAAGGGGAAACAAAGGACAATGATGTGATGCAATGTCATGAACCAGAACATCAGAGCGGACACTTCACTGGACAGAAGGGAAAGGAAACCAGCAACCTTACAAGTCATATTCTGTGTCCATGTCTTTTCAAAGTAGATGTATTTTCCATAGAATATTTCATTGGCCACTGTAACCATGCTGACATGGAATCCCATACAGATGTTTGAAATTTGCAAATGGGCAATAAATGTGGTGAAAGTACTTCCAAATAAGTTCTTTTCCACGAATGCTGCGATGAAGCAAAAACAATTGCCTAGAATGGAGAACGCGCTTATTAACCAATAGAAAAGTCTGTACAGGTCAGTTGATAGCAAATATTCGCAGGAAAACAACACAAGTTTTGGTGATACACATCGTATTGTGCGCGACTGTTTCAAACGTAAATTTCTGCAACAAAGTCTGTAATTGGAGGACAATATGCTGTTCAAATTATTCCACATTGAAAAAACATCCAATGGAAAGTTGGTCACCAAATTTCCTCTTACGTCCAGTTCGGTCAGGCGTGGCGTACATTGGACTGCTCTGGGCTTAATTGTTTGAATGCCGGAAAAAGATAAATTTAAGTGTGTGACTTGCGGAAAGCACATGGGCTGCTCAGTGTTAAGTATCTGGACACGTGTTGTTGAAGCATCTATTTTTGTTAGACTAAAATGAAACAGAAAATATGGCTTACCTTTAGTGACGTGAGAGGGTTGTTTGCCAGAAATAAAGTTTTTAAATTCCATAGCTTGAGAAAAACAATCCTATCCACAGTTCTCAGGTAGTTGTAGGTCAGATCAAGGGATTGTAGGTTGTGAAGCGTCACACTTGATACATTGACTAGAGAACAATAGGAAAGACTCAGATAAATGAGATATATGTTGTGAATGAAATCAGCCAGAGTCATTCCTGAGCCAGTTGCATCCATGTAGCGAAGCTGGGGAAAGAGAACAGCGTAGAAAGCGTGGGGACATAAGAAAGACTGACCTTGACATTGACAGCCATCAGGACAGGTCATGTCACACAACCATTCATCATCATGCTGTGGACACTGACTCAAGCCATCACACAGATGATCTCCATGGACACAAACTTTAGAACCACGACACCAGTAGAAACCAGGACAGCTGAATGTCTCACAGTCTTGTTCATCTTCACCATATGTACAGTCACAAAATCCGTTACATCGAGTGTAGACAGGGAGACAGTACAACCAGTCTTCTGTACACCAGTAATGAGTGTCAGGACAAGACTGATGATATGTCATTAGCTGCTGAGTAAAGTAACCTGTACCGTCCAGGTTGATGTAAAGTCGCTGGTTTTTCTTAGCCTCTTTGTGATGCCAGGGGTCAAAGGGGCACCTGGCATCATTAAAGCCAACCAAACAATCTGTGATGCCATCACAAATTTGAATGACCAACACACACTGACCATTTGTACATAGAAAACCACTGCATGAAGGATATTGACAGAATGACTCATCACTGTGATCTGGACAGTCGTGTCTGAAGTCACACACCAGGAAGTAAGGCAATGTTGTCATGTCATCATCACAGACAAACATACCAATGGTGTAGCCAGTGTGCTTTTTAGGAAATATTAGTGTGTCTGAGTTTCTGGTGCTCATATTCCAAAAGACGCATGATCTTGTGTATATCGTTTGTTCACAGTTTACGTGAAGATCACAGGATAAAAATGTATGTGTCACGTGACCCTCTGGACACTCTGATAAAGTCTGCTGTGTTTGAACCAAAAGAGACATGTCCACATCTAGAAGAGGTAACACAACGGTTTGAACACTTAATAGCTTTTGTGATCGTAATTTCACTTCACAAAGTATATTTTTTGTATACCAAACTTGGTTAATGGTGTGTGCGCCGAGACGTCTGTGAACATTGTACTTTCTGGGACGGTATTTAAACTCGTGTAGATGAACAATGTTGTATATTATGGTGCTGTCAGACCAATGACGGAACTTGCTGTACATAAAAGTCACTGCCTTGAAACCTGATGACAAACCGGATAACACCTCAAACTCGTCACGGTGATTAAAGATCTGCAGGAAATCGATTTGTTCCTGTCTGGTTTTGACTGAAGCCAGCTGCCCACCCATCTTCTGACACTCATATGATGCCAGCGCAGGTGGTATATAAGCATCAAGTTTAATAAATAAAAAACACTTGTTACGTGATGCCACCAAACCCTGACAGTCAGGACTGCTGAAGGGACAGTGTTCTGTTTCATCCTGTCCATCTTCACATTCTGGCTTCAGGTTACAGTCTAGGTGATGCCGAAAGCTGGAATAGTGAATAACAGAACAATTGAATAAACCAGTTGATAACTGATAGGGTTTAACTATCTCTTGGTGGAAAGAAAACAGTATTTTCAGACTGGTACTTTGCCATAACGGAACGTAATCCAGACTACTAACATGAATTTGAATATGTGCTGTAGGAAAAATGCGAGCTTCTGCATTACTGTCACCACACACACGCAAAATGCTTTGGTGTGTATCTAGCTGTGTATAAATCAAGTCTACATACGTGTCAGATGTGTATGATCTGTACGATGTTCCCTGAAAACTGAGCATGATGACACAGCCAGGGGGAGCTGTCATTTCTTCCCAGATATCATGAGAAGCTTTCCAAAGGAAACACTGACGTGGTAATATCATATAACCACAATACAATGACGTAGATACTTTAACAAAACTGTGATCTTCAATGGCCTGTATATGCACCCTAACTAAAGACTTGTTGTAGTGCATAAAAGACAGAGTGTTTTCTATTGATTCGATGTAATCTTCTTCCTTTGAATGACTACTGCATTGTATTGTCCACGTTTCGTATCTCCTGTAGGCAGATTTCCACTCAAACATTTCAGTTCTCCATTCACTAAGGCCACACCAGTATGCCAAACGTTGGACCCGGGCCCGTACCAACATACCCTGGGGTACCACTACATGTAGAAGACAGAAGGTAGTTAGCTCATCACACATTCCATACACCACTCTCTGATGTGTCAGGAAGTCTGAAAATCCTGATAAATCTAATATAGGGCAGTGTGACAGATTGACTTCTAGGACTGTGAAGTTTGTTGGATTCTGATCCATGATGTAGTCCACACCAGGACAGATGTCACTGATGTTAAGTGGATCAGGAGTGATGCCACTGCTGGTGATGTTCATATTGCTCTGGCAATGATGACGTCGACAATGATGATGATGACGATTATGATGATAATAATGAAATAATGATGATGATAATAATAACGATAATAATAATAGTAAATAATAATAATAATAATAATAACCAGAGGAAGAAGAAGAAAAAATAAGGAGAATGTAACAATAACAATAATGAATAAATAAACAAATAAACAAATAAATGAATAAAAATGATTAGCTAAATAGTCATGATTATACATGTAGTTAGCAATAACATTAGTAAGAATAGCATTGATCGCATTCTTATTCCCTGTATCCTTAAAGAACAACATAAGCAACACATGGAAGCATAACACAAACACGACTATATATATATATTTACATACACGCATATCTCCGTATAATAATTCATAAAAAAAATATTGACATCCATGTTGCCCAAACACATGAACTGCTGCCTTATGTTAAACTGCTTGAAGTGACACCAACACAATGAATTATGGTATAATAGTTTGTCCATAGGCTACAGTGTGTACTGCATTATTTGACAACACACACACACACACACACACACACACACACACACACACACACACACACACACACACACACACACACACACACACACACACACACACACACACACACAAATTTGATGATTCAGCAGACTGTATTGTTTTTCACTGTGGTGTGCATGAATTGAACAGCAAAGATCTCCTTGCAACAACTAAACATCTCGCTTCAGGCATAAAACAAATAGAATCTCCCTGCAACAACTAAACATCTCGCTTCAGGCATAAAACAAATAGCACAAGAACATCCAAACTCTAAACTAGTCGTTAGTGAGGTTGCCCTGTACGGCAGGCCCGAATGGAGGTTCAACGAAATATGTTCAACGCTTTCCTATCTGCTGAACTTGTTGATATGAAAAATATTTCTTTTGTATCACATGAGGACCTTTGTACCACTCAACAATTTCTAAAAGACGACATTCACCCCACCACCAGAGGAAGTAGCATCATTGCAGGAAATCTTGGAAGACACATTCGAGACCTGTTTTGGGAGACTCCAAGGAGAACATCAAGATCAAGATCATCACAGCTACACCCTTCCAGATTCTCCAGAGGACAGTACCACCTTTTTGACAACTACACACCATGGTGGCCGTATAATATGTTTTGAAATAACAGTATTACATATACAATTCTTAATGTTCATGTCACAGGACATTTTCCTCGTCATCTCTGACATTTCTTCTGCTGAAAATATACAATAACTAGGTTTTAGTCCGACTATCAAGACTCGGTCAGACTATACACTTTGTACATTTGAAGACGTGTATGCTATTATTTTGATTTTTGGTTATTTGTTGTCCCTTGTAATTTATTATCACCTTTATAAGTTATTCGTACGTAGGACTATGTAATTTTCTTTTTATTGTTTTTGCTACTATTTTGTTATCTTTACTTCGTAGTCTAAGTAATTACGTAATTTTCTTTCTGTCCAGTTCTCCTGGACACAGAAAATCAAAGTATTCATTATTATCGACCATAAATAACAGTTAATAGAAAGTTGGAGATTAACCAATATCAGCAATGCGACAACAATCCCAAGTCAAGTTTTTGCAATGGAATTGTAGATCCCTTTCCACCAATTCGGCTTACTTGGAACATTTCCTGGCATCAAATAGGTGTGAAATTTTGATTCTACAGTCGATGAATGTTGTCGCTACCAAGCTTCCCAATTTCCCCAATTATTATTATCCTCCAGTCTATGAATGTGGGAATCACGGGAAGAAGGTATCCACCGCGATATATATACTCAAAGAGTTACAATACTGCTTACTTACTTCCCCAGTTTTGAAATCAAGCGAAGATTTGCACGCTTGTGCTGCCACTGTCCAATTAATCAATTCTTTAAACATCAACGTTTTGTCAGTCTACCTGCGAACAGGTCCAAATGACCACAACACAGAATGTCTGCGCACGATCCAAGATCTGCAGCGTGGTAAATTTCTAATAGGTGGAGACTTTAATTCCCACTCCCCATTTTGGGAAAAGAACTGTTCTACTGTTACGAGCAATCGTTTGGTAGAAAATATCGTTGATAGTTCGCTTTATCTTCTAAATGATGGTAGTGTCACTAGGATCCCTGATGTTTCCAAACACAGGGCGACAGCAATCGGTTTGTCTCTAATCTCACCAGAATTAGTACCATCCTGTACCTGGGAAACTCACAGAGACACTTTGGGAAGCGATCACCTACCTATCATCAAAACCATAACTGACAAAAACATCAGGATGAAAGACAGCTCTCCTGAAATTATTCCAAAATATAATTACAAGCGTGCAGACTGGTCCTTATTTCGAACTGTTCTCGCTAATCAAGATTACAGACAATATGAAAGTGAAAATGTAGACATTATGTTTTCTAAATTCCAAGAGTCAATTGTAACCGCTGCAGACCTATAGATTCCGAAACTCAAATCATCTAGATCATATAACCGTTTGGGTAATGTTTGGTGGACAGAGGCATGTGAGAAAGCAGTTCAATATAAAAGGGAGAAATTCAAAATCTACATCAAAAGCCGGAAACCTGAAGATCATGTGGAAATGAAAAAAGCTAACATCCAATGTAACAAAACCATTGCTGAAGCAAAGAAAGATTATTGGGCATCATTCTGCACAAAAGAAATTTCAGATTTCAAAGATTTCCATAACGTCTGGACGAAAATGAAACAAATGAAGGATGGAACCAACTTACCTAGGTGTCCGATAATGATTGAAACATGTAACACATTTCTTTCAGACATGGACAAAGCAGAAACTTTTGTGGATCTGTTTGCTGAAAACAGTAAAGTTGCAGGTTTATCTCCTGACTGCAAACATCACAGAGAAATGGAAGATAACAACCCAATCTACACTGATCCAGTACCACAGAATGATCTCTGGTTTAATTCTCCAATCACCTTAGAAGAGCTAAAAAAACACAGTACTGTCTCTACACAACAAAAAGAGTTCGGTAGGTGTTGATGCAGTTTCGACTGAAATAATTAAACATCTCCCTGAAAACTACCTTATTTTCCTACACAACATTTTGCAGAAATGCTGGGTTAGCGGAACTGTGCCACAAATCTGGCAAAATCTATAGTTATACCAATCTTAAAAACAGGAAAATCGAAAACCAATAAAAACAGTTACAGACCCATTGCTTTGACGTCCCACACAAGCAAACTAATGGAAAGATTGGTCTTTAACAAACTTTTACACTACTGTAATAAAAATAACGTTATTCCGGTAAACCAGGCAGGTTTTAGAAAAGGAAGATCCGCAGTTGAGCACCTGGTTAAACTTACAACTCAGATCAAACAACAGTTTGCCCGCAGAAAAAGTGTTTTAGCTACTTCCTTTGATGTGAAAAAAGCTTACGATCAAGTTTGGCATAAACGTTTATTGTTCAAGCTAAAATTTGTTGGTTTATTGGGCAATATGTTCAATTACATTAAATCTTTTTTAGCTAATAGAACAATTCAGGCAAGAGTGGAAACTAGTTATTCTTCTTCACAATGTCTCGACATGGGGATTCCACAAGGTTCAGTGATAGCACCTATTTTATTTAATATCCTTATACAGGATCTTCCTAAAGCTCTTTCAAATCGTGTTGTTTTAGAACAGTACGCTGATGATATATGCACTTGGATGAATATCACTTTAAAAAAGACAACTCCACATAGAACGCGAAATTACATCAGGAAGTTGTATTAAATTGATCTTGATAATCTTGGAAACTATATGTTAGAAAATGGTCTGTCATTGTCAGCAGAAAAAGCTAACATGATGCTGTTTGATCCTGGTGGTAACTCAAATAATTTGACTACGTTCAAATTGCTTGGTGAAGTGTTAAATTACAAACAGGTCGTAACATTTCTGGGAGTTTACATCACGTCGAAATTAAGCTGTAATGTCCATTTTGATTATATTTTAACAAAAGCGCGAAAAACCTTAAATTTTCTAAAGATAATAAGCAAATTACCCTGGGGAATGGATACACATGTACTGATTCATCTGTCAACAGTGCTGGTCAGGTCTAAATTATCCTACACGCAAGAAGTTTTCTTCAATGCACCCAAATATTTACTAAAAAGATTCAGAGCTTGGACTGCAAAAGTCCTAAAATTGCACTAGGTGTACCAACTCATGCTTCTACTCTGGAAACGTACAAAGTTGCTGGAATTCTACCTTTAAGCAACCATCGTGAGCTAGCTACAGCAAAATGTGCAATTAGAACTACTTTACAAGCAGATAATTTTGTGAGCAAAGAAATTAAGATCAGGTCTGATACTGACTTTCCAAAACGAGCAAAAAACATTTCATCACAAATTACAGCCGCAACTTACATGTACATATCTGACCTGATCAAACAGTCCAACATAACAATTGATGAAATAGCAGAGAAACCAACGATAACACCTATCCCTACATGGGAAATGCTAAAAGTCACATTTGATCTCGGTTATGCAAACGTTAAAAAAGATAATAATGTCAACATTACGCTATCCACAGCTTGTGAACACATCGATGAACAGTACCGTACCCACCTCCACATTTTTACCGATGGGTCAGTCTTAGCAAATCAGAGCGCTCGAGCAGCCTTTTATGTTCCAATATTTAACATTAAAAAGTCTTTTTTCATTGGGGCAAATGTATCTATATATACATGTATAGCAGAATTGGTCGCTGTTATTCAAGCGTTGCATTATTTAATAAGTCTTCGGCCTGTGTCATTCAAAGTGGTTCTCTTTATTGATTCAAAATCTGTATTATATGCCTTACAGTCTTTTGATACAGACACAAGACCTGACTTAATTATTGAGGCAAATCATCTAATACATTGTTTAAAGATAAATGGCTCAGAAATCAATTTATGCTGGGTGCCTTCTCATGTTGGTCTTCATGGCAACAACGTAGTTGACAGAGCAGCTAAATCCGGTGCCCTCCATTCTGAAAATTCCATAGAATTACATGTTAACACCTCGGTAAAAGAAGCTTGCAACTCACTAGAATTAACATCATGGATTCGATTTCATGAACATTTAAATGAAAAATTTGTCTCAAAAAAGAATAAAACTCTCAGTTCAAAATATCTGTAAAAAATTGCAGTATTCCTCGTTATATCATTTGAGATCAACTGAATGCTTTGAAAACAAAATACTGTAACAACGTTTTATGTATTTGCGTTGTTCTGGTTTCATTTCTCTGTTCATCCATATCCTTTTTCTTAAGACCTTGCTGCTCCCTTTTAATTTTTTACGTCCCTTACTCAGTTCCCCTCCCCCCCCCCCCCATTTCATCCTCCATGCCATTTTTCCCCCTCTAATATCACTTATAGTGAAAAGACGTTAAATCAAGCAACGAACGAACACACACACACACACACACACACACACACACACACACACACACACACACACACACACACACACACACACATACACACATACACACGCACACAGACACACACACACTCACACACACACACACATACACACGCACACACATACATACAATCACACACATAATTATATCTATCTATCTATCTATCTGTCTATCTATCTATCTATCTATCTATCTATCTTTCTTTCTGTCTATCTATCCATCTATCCATCTATCTGTCTATCTATTCTTCTTGTTCTTGTTGTTTAGTGTCCACAATAAACACGTTGATTATTCTGACACTATCACACGGGGGTGGGGGATGCACAAAAAACAAAACAAACAAAAAACCCTACTTCTATTACTACTGGTGGAGTATGCGAGCTCCCGACGTGAACACGCCAGGAGACGCGGCTCCAACCACAGCTTCAGTCAAAGATTCGTTCCACTCAGGGATGGTTCGCGGGAGTGTGCTCTTCTGTCCCTCTCCTTTGGTGCTCTCAACTTTGATTCCTGGGATTTGTGTATTTTGCCAAAATCCACCTGGACTATGTTGTCAATAATTTTGTACATCATAGGGAGCCTTACGATCTTACGTCGACTTTGTAGAGATATCCAACCGAGGTGGTGTTACATGTTGGTGACGCTAGCGGTTCTTTTATAGCGATTTAAAACAAAACGTGCTGATCTTCGTTGCATGGCCTCAATTTTTGTGATCTGTCCTTCTTTGTACGGGTCCCACACAGTACTTGCATATTCGAGAATGGGCTGCACCATAACCTTAAAGGCTGTCTCTTTGAGTCTGATGTTACTGACTCTGAGGTTTCTTCGCAAGAACCCTAACGTTTTGTTGGCTTTGTTCGTGATGTTTTGAACATGGAGATCCCGATCTAGGTCTTGTGTGATCGTGATCCCCAGATACTTCGCCGAGATGACATTGGCGAGAGTCTGGTTGTGCAGCTGGTACGATGGTGTCAGCAGCTTTTTCTTTCTCTTGGGACTGATAACCGGGAGGGTGATGCATTTCCCAGGGTGGAAAGACATGTTCCAACTTTCTTCCCATTTCTCTAGTTGCTGGAGATCTGTTTGTAGTTGTGCCTGGTCTTGGCTTGTTGTTATTGACCTGTAGACGGCGGTGTCATCTGCAAAAAGTCGCGTGGATGAGAGGACAGTTCCGGGCAAGTCGTTTATGTAGACCAAGAACAAGCTTGGCCCAAGAACGGAGCCCTGGGGTACTCCAGATTTCACAGCGACTGAGTCTGACTTCGCACCGTCAACCACCACAGCCTGTTTCCGCTCTCGTAAAAAAACTCCGATCCATCTGTTAACATGGCCTCGAACTCCATAATGGTGCAGTTTGTGCAGGAGGAGGGAATGATTAACCTTGTCGAAGGCTTTCGCGAAGTCCATTACCACGATGTCAGTTTGTTTGCAGGCTTCCATATTCTCGGTCAGCTCCTCCATGAACTCCAGCAGTTGGGTTTCGCAGGATCTTTTACGACGAAAGCCATGTTGTCTTGGAGAAAGGATGTTGTTCTTCTCTAGGTGGTCCATGAGTGAGCTGATGATGGCATGTTCCATGATCTTACATGGGATGCTGGTCAATGATACGGGGCGATAATTTGCTGGATCGTAATGTTCGCCCTTTTTGAAGACTGGCGCGATGTTGGCTGATCTCCAGTCTTCTGGTACGATGCCTGTGTCCATGGAGGTTCTGAACAGTAGTGTCAGGATGGGAGCGACTTCGTGCGTGAGCTCTTTAAGCATTCTCGGCGAGATCCCGTCAGGGCTGCAGGCCTTGTAAGGATTCAATCCTTTTAACAGGTTCCTGATGCCCTCCTCTGAGATGTGGATCTTGCTGAGCTCGGAGTAGTCTGCCTCGTTCATACGACATTTGTCCATAAACAGATCCTTGGTGTAGACCTGGCCATCGGTAAAGACAGACTGAAATTGTTCATTCAGAGTCTTTGCTTGGTGCTTGGAATCTGATATCGACCTGCCCTGCACCTTCAAAGGTGACACCCCTATCTTTGCAGTCCTCTGGTGTTTAATATAGGACCAGAATCTTTTTAAAGATGACGTAGGTTCATCTGGAGGGGTCTCTGACAGGGTTTCGTTTAAGTATGTCCAGTATGCCCTGCGTAGTTTGCGTTATATCATTCGTCTCAGCTCTGTGGACTCTTTTCTCAGGTCCTGTCGTCCTGTCTTCTTCAGCTTCTTGTAGACCCTAGCTCTCCTGTTAATGAGCTTCTTTATATCAGGTGTAACCCAAGGCTTACTACATTTGGGACGTGCTTGTTTACGGTGGACATAAGTCTCTTCAGCTTGTAACTATGCTTCCTTGAAGCGCGTCCATAATTCTTCTGTAGCCAGGTTTTCCTTTTCCTCTACAAGGCTGGAGTGCAGGGCCTTCATTGCTTCTCTCATGCCGTCCCAATCTGCTTTGTTGTAAAGTTTAATCCATCTGGGGCTCTGCTTGGTTTTCTCCACCGCGATGTTGTACTCACAGTAGACTATCTCATGGTCAGAAACACCCATGACAGTCTCTACTCTTGGAATGAGGCCTGGTGAATTAGTGAGGATAAGGTCAAGGGTGTTCCTAAGCCTAGTGGGCTGAATCACCATTTGCTCAAGTCCATGATCTCTAATTAGCTCAAGGAACTCCCGGTGTTGTCTAACAGCTGGGGCGTGAGGTTCAGCGTGGCTGTCTTCCCAATCAAATCCAGGGAAGCACTTTAGCAGACGTGAACACTCCCGCAGACTTCTCAACAAACTATAAAATAGCATCTTGGCAAAAACTTTTACCTTTATCCTCCAGTCCAATCGTGAAATACAACACAAAGTGAACACTTCAGCAGACGTGTGCACTCCAGCAGACGACTCTTCAGACGGGAATTACAAGTATCCTACGCCAAAATTCCGAAAAAACACTAAATTATTTCTGAATTCTGAGGAGAGGATCTCAATTCACCAAAAACAAATTTACACACAAATAAACGCAAAATAAAACATTTTTTTCAGATGATTTAGACGCAGCAATGTTGAAACACGTCTGCACTCTCGTGCATGCGCCCCCCCACCCCCCCCCCTTCTATCTATCTATCTATCTATCTATCTATCTATATATCTATCTATCTATCTATCTATCTATCTATCTATCTGTCTATCTGTCTGTCTGTCTGTCTATCTACTTATTTATGTGTATGCCTATCTATCTCTATCTATCTATCTCTATCTATCTATTTATCTATCTATATATCTATCCATCTATCTATCTATCTATCTATCTATCTATCTATCTTTCCCTCTATCTATATATCAAGCTAACTAGATAGATAGCTATATCATTAATCAACTCAGATTGCCAAGTAGGACTCAGAGATAAATGTCTCACCAGGATACATGTCTCATCAGCTGTCAGACAATGTTATCTGCCCACCCCTAACAGTACAGTTGTTTTACCATATAGTAGTAGCGTATATAACAATAACCAAAACAAAAGTAGCGTGTATGAATAAATAGAGACATGGATAAGCATATTTGCACATTTATTTACATTTAGATGCACATCCATACATACATACCTATATCTATATCGGTTTCTATCTATAAATGATCCTAAATAACCTGATAACGATTCTTGCAGACCACTATACACTGATTCGGTAAGTTTGGTGTTCTTCTCACGCATGCAGCTAACATCTCTGAAAATATGAATGTTGTAGAAATGCATTTGAATGAACAGTTTCTCGTTCAGATTCGACCTTTTATTTAACATACATGGTCTTTCTTCTGTCAGTCAACAGATCTTTGCAAGCAAAACAGTTGTTATATATCATCCACGTCTACATGCCTGTTATCAGTTTCTACATGTCATTACTGCGTTTAGTTATATTGTTCATATTTCTCTTGATGAAACTCAGACTTTGTA
>JAPXFY010000073.1:97500-107500 GCA_030674185.1 Monoplex corrugatus | reverse complement strand
CAGCCTGTCTGTCCGTCTGCCTGTCTGTCTGTCTGTCTGCCAGCCTGCCTGTCTGCCTGCCTATCTGCCTGCCTGTCTGCCTGTCTGCCTGTCTGTCTACCAGTCTGTCTGTCTGTCTGTCTGTCTGTCTGTCTGCCTGCCTGCCTGCCTGCCTGCCTGCATGTCTGTCTGTCTGCCTGCCTGCCTGTCTGTCTGACTGTCTGTCTGTCTGTCTGCCTGTCTGTCTGTCTGACTGCCTGTCTGTCTGTCTGTCTGTCTGACTGCCTGTCTGTCTGTCTGTCTGCCAGCTTCATCTTCCCGCGATATTCCCCGGTACAAGAGGACGAAGACATTGAAAAGTGAACAAACAACAAAATCAGAAAATTGTGGCACGACCTAATCATGCATCATGTTTCATCCACCTGGTTCTGATCCTCTGCTGTGTCCTCGTCTTTTTCTTTTTGCAGATAACTCCACAGAAAGAATGATATCCAAAGCTAAAGATATCAATCCCAGCAATACAATTGTCTTATTTCTTTAAAAAAAAATTTTTTCTTGTTCTTCTTCTTCATTCCGAATTGGCGTGCTATTTTTCAACTTGCGATCAATTGGGGTTAGGATGTTGGATGTGCCAAACACCGCCTTAAAGAATAGTTTGCTGTGCAGTTTTGTCAGATCATCTGTGAACATATTATAGGAATAATAAGAGGACTGTCAAGACATACTGATATTCTTTTCTTTCATCGCTGGTTTCAGTTTCTCAAGCTGGCGTCTTGGCTGGCACTGGGAAGGAATTCCAGACTGACTGAGGTAGATGGTGTCATGTGGTGGAGAAGGTTCAAAGTGGTCATGGTATCAGGGTCAAGTCTGCACGTAAACCGTATGCTTTTTCAAGGTCTTGACGAACAAGGCAAACCATGGTCTGCTCGAGGATTGAACTCACAACTCATGAGTTAGGAACATGGTGTTGTAACCACTGAGCTGTGGGCTATTTTATCTGTCAGGATGTATAGAGCTGATTGTAGGACAGTTGTGGTTATGTGGGGCATTTTTATGCCAAATACACAGACCACAACGAAACAAACAAAGAAACAAAAAGTAAACAACAAAACAAACAAACAGGCAATAAACACACACGCAAACAAACAAAAAACAAACAAATCAGCAAACGAAGGAACCACAAATAAACAATAAACAGACAAACAAACAAACAAACAAACAAACTAATAAACAAACGAACAGACGAACGAACGAACAAACAAACAAACAAACTAATAAACAAACGAACGAACAAACACACAAACAAACAAACAAACAAACAAACACACAAACAAACAAACAAACAAACAAACAAACAAACGAACAAACAAACAAACAAACAAACAAACACACAAACAAACAAACAAACACACAAACAAACAAACAAACAAACAAACAAACAAACAAAGACACAAACAAACAAAACAAAACAAACACAACAAAACAAAAGAGAAAAAAAACCCAGTGTATTTTCAACTTTCCCTCAAAACTACAGTGACCCCAATTTTAAGCTGTGACATCAGGAAATGATCTGTCCATTTCTATGTTGCGTAAACTTCAGTCTGAAAAAAAATATCGATACCAGACCAACAGTGTGGATTGCACCCAGCAGGCAGACAAGGCAAGGCAGTTTTCATTGCAATTACGATCTTATCCTGGCAGAGTCAGGAACTAAGCCAGAAACTCATGCATATATTCGTTCGTTCGTTCTTTGATTTAACGTCTTTTCACTATAAGTGATATTAGACTCATGCATACATTCGTCAAACCAAGTTGGTGATGACCTTGACCACAATTTCTTTCATAATCAAATATACACACAAACAAGGTTTGAAACTCATTGTGTTAATGAAAACAAATATACAGTATAAAGATGAATGAATAATTCGATAAATGGATGAATAAGTCAATCAATCAATCAATCAATCAATCAATCAATCAATCACTCACTCACTCGCCCACTCACTCACTCACTCAATCAATCAATCAAGCAGTCAAACAAAAAATCGATGGATCGATCGATCGATCGATCACTCACTCACTCACTCACTCACTCAATCAATCAATCAATCAACCAACCAACCAACCAACCAACCAACCAATCAACCAATCAATCAACCAATCAACCAACCAACCAACCAACCAACCAACCAATCAACCAATCAACCAATCAACCAATCAATCAATCAATCAATCAATCAAAGATAAAAGAATGAAGGAAGGAATGGATACATAATGAATAACAATTGATGAATAAATAAATAAATACAGAAACAAT
Organism: Monoplex corrugatus; assembly: GCA_030674185.1. Taxonomy (NCBI): domain Eukaryota; kingdom Metazoa; phylum Mollusca; class Gastropoda; order Littorinimorpha; family Ranellidae; genus Monoplex; species Monoplex corrugatus. Next base: position 105,204 of record JAPXFY010000073.1, on the reverse strand, counting down.
ACCATTTACTCACAAACCAACCATCCAGACACCCACCCACCCACCCACCCACCCACACAACCACTTACTGAAAGCTAATTAACTAATCAACTGAGTAACCGATTTATTCACCGACTCATTCCTGGCACGTCCTTGTACACACAGATAGATAAATAGACAGACAGACAGACAGTCAGACAGCCAGACAGACATCAGACAGACAGACAGACAGACAGACAGTCAGACAGATAGACAGGCAGACATTCAGACAGACAGATAGACAGACAGACAGACAGACAAACAGATAGACAGACAGACAGTCAGACAGATAGACAGGCAGACAGATAGACAGACAGACAGACAGACAGACAGACAGCCAGACAGACAGACAGATAGACAGACAGACAGATAGACAGACAGACAGACAGACAGACAGACAGGCAGACAGACAGCCAGACAGCCAGACAGGCAGACAGCCAGCCAGCCAGCCAGACAGACAGACAGACAGACGGACGGACAGACAACCTTAAGAGCCAGATCGGAATCATCCTCTTTTATACTGATTGTGGGGGTAAGGGAGGTGGAGGTGTGCAGACGGATGACTAAAGGCAACAAGTATAGTTCTCAATGTCTGTTATTTATCAGCAGTGACAGACAAATGGCTGTTGGCTTTTCGGAACGTCTTCTCTCTGTCTTTTTACCGTAATATTCATCTTCTCTTTCAGCTTCTTCGCTTCCTACTCCACCTCTTGCACATTCTATTTTATGTTAAACTTAAAGAAAAATACATGTAAAACTGCTTATTTGGCAGTATTAACAACATCCTTCAGATAAACACACACACACACACACACACACACACACACACACACACACACACACACGCGCGCGCTCGCTCACACACGCACGCACACACACGCACACACATACACACACGCACACGCACACACACACACACACACGCACGCACACACACATACACACACATACAAACACACACATACATGCTCGCGCACGAAATTAAAACCTATAAAACAAACAAACAAGAAAACAAACAACAACAACAAGACCGTCTCGTTTCTTTTCTTTGCTTCTTCCATGGAACTTTTTAACATTCTCCTCAAAAACCACATTTCAGTTGCCTCAATTTTGTTCTGACTTCGCGTTTTGACTGTCCACGCATCACATCCGTACAACAGTATCGGTTCAATATAACACTGAAGAACTCTCTTCCTGATGTCAAATAGGCATTTGTTGGCAAGAACGCTTTTCACTTTCTGGAATACTATTTCATATTTGCCAATTCTGCTGAATACTTGTAATGTGTGTCTGCAGTATTTGGTAAGATGACTGTTCCAAGATATTTCACGTTTAGGAAAAGACAGGCAACATTTATAGGCCATTTTATGAGGAAGGTGGATTTGGAGCACCTGATCACAACGGGAAAGCTGGAGGGAAGGAGAGCACCGGGTAGACTCAGGGAGAGAATGCTGGACGGACTTGTAGAGTGGCTGGGGACGAGGAGCGTGGGGGAGATACTGGGGGCAACGAGAGATAGAGATGGTTGGAAGTCCGTGGTCGCCAACGCCATGCGGCAGGACACCTGATGATGATGACGATGAGCATGGCTCAGTGTTGTGCCATTGGCTGTTATTTTACATAACTGAATTTTGTTTTGTGTTTTTTTTTACTGATTACCATAACACTTGCTTCTTATTATTTTTTAACTCTGACCCTTTATTTCTGCTGTCTATTTCTATCATACTCACAAGATTTTATAAGATCTTTCTCATTTTCTTCAAAAAGAACAGTACGTGTATCAGCAGCATAACGAAGATTGTTATTTTTTTTCCTCCAAAGTTTATCCCAGAAAATTCTTCCAGGTTCATCATGACGGTTTCATTGTAAAGTGAAAACAAGTCACGTGACGGAGGTTTACGCCTGTACCCTTCAAATAAAATAGAAAAGTGTTATTTTTCTCATACATCCAACCTTTTGCTAATATCCTGTAACTGGCTTCATGGATTTGAAATTCAAATGACTGGCTTTGTCGTCAAGCAGCAAATTTGCCAACAGCTGTTTTATGTTATCGGCGTAAAGGACATGGAACACATGGCTATGATGGTGATGCCACGGCGGTGATGGTTATTGTAATTATTATTATTGTTGTTGTTATTGTTGTTGTTGTTATTGTTGTTGTTATTGTTAGTGTTGTTGTTGTTATTGTTGTTGTTGTTAATGTTGTTATTGTTGTTGTTAATGTTGTTGTTATTGTTGTTATTTTTGTTGTAATTGTCATTGTTATTGTTGTTGTAATTGTCGTCGTTGTTGTTGTTATTTTGTTGTCATTGTTGTTGTTATTGTTGTTGTTGTTATCATTGTTATTGTTGTTTTTATTGTTGTTGTCGTTGTTGTTGTTATTGTTGTTGTCATTGTTGTTGTTGTTATTTTTGTTATTGTTGTTGTCATTGTTGTTGTATTGTTATTGTTGTTATTCTTGTTGTAATTGTCATTGTTATTGTTGTTTAAAGCCCAGCCGACTGCGTAGAGCCATATCAGGACTATAACCATCTCAAAACTACGTCATAGTTCACTGGAGGGTAACAACAACAGGTAAACACAATGAAGTACATATATCAAAGCATTCGTGTACATAATCTTAGGAGATGTCCCTGGCGTTGACCACTGACCAGTTTATTACCTGGGGAACAAACAGCAAACAAACCAGAAGACAAATATAAATATTACGAAGGACACTGAAACATATCTATCAACGGGACGAAATTACCCAAAGATGCCTCTGCAAATATCAACTAAGTAACATAACTCTTGAGAGTCACGGAGTTATCTCCTATGTAGAATTTCTCAAACCCAACACAGTTTGCGCAACCCATTCAGCTAGCATAGACGCAGCCACAAAGCATAAAGTGGTGAGCTCAGAACATTCCTTAAAAAAAATGCCCAAGTTACCCATATACCCTGCAATACGCTACACACAACCACGATGGTGGAGAGAAATTCATACAGTATATTGGTCTTATTTTCAAGATTGACACAGTCTTTTATGCTTGAATTGACCAAACACACACACATAGACAAGACAGAACATATACGGGGTCGCTTCCAAGGCATATATGTAATACCAAAGGAAATAAGAGGGAAGCAGGGAGAATTTTTAAAATATCAACTAAGTAACATAACTCTTGAGAGTCAAGGAGTTATCTCCCATATAGAATTTCTCAAACCCAACACAGTTTGTGCTACCCATTCAGCTAGCATAGACGCAGCCACAAAGCATAAAGTGGTAAGCTCAGAACATTCCTTAAAACAAAAGGAATGCCCAAGTTACCCATATACCCTGCAACTACGCTACACACAACCACGATGGTGGAGAGAAATTCATACAATATATTGGTCTTTTGGTTCTGCAAATAACATTTTCTTAAAGCCAAAAACGCAAACAAATACACGTATCCAATTATCAGTACTAAGTGAAAGCGTATAAGGCTTTACATGTATAGAACACACACATCTGATTAGACCAGATAGGAAGAAATGACAGAAAGCAAAGAAACAAGGCAGAAACAAAGAGAGTGACAGAAAAGAGGACATTTCTAGCACAGAATTTCCACAAGGTGGGGGGTACTATTTATACAGATATGTGGCACATGGCTCCTCTAAGGATAAGCTTCCTCCTCAGATCTGTATATGACCTGCTCCCCTCGAATGCAAACTTAGTGAAATGGGGGAAAGCAGACGACCCAGCATGTCCGCTCTGTCAGAAGAAACAAACAGTGGAACATGTCCTAAGCTCTTGCAAAGTAGCGCTAGCCCAAGGAAGGTATACATGGAGGCACAACCAAGTTCTGAAAGTGATCACAGATGTGGTTAGCGAAAAAACCATGACCCCAAACGCACCAATTGCTATGACAACGTTCTACAAAGCAGGAGGGAAACAGGTCTGGCCCGAAAGGGCTATGACAACCAGCACATTGCCAAAGGGTCTTCTGGATGGAGCAGTCGACTGGGAGTGTACAGCAGACCTCCCAGAGTGGAGAAATTACCCAGATGTCATCAGCAAGACAGGCATGAGACCAGACATCGCTCTCCACTCTGACTCCTCGAAACAAGTGATTCTGATAGAACTCACTGTGCCATACGAAAGCAGAATGGAAGAAGCACATATCTACAAGACCGAAAAATACGCCGGTCTTGCCAGCACCCTGAAGAAAGCAGGTCTGCGGGTCAAAATCTTCGCCATAGAGGTCGGGGCAAGAGGGTTTGTGGGCACCTCCGCTTATGATCTCATGAAACAACTCGCCATTTCTGGGAAGAAGAGGACTAGAGCCCTTAAAGCGATGGCAGAGGCAGCAGAAAGGAGCTCAAGCTGGATCTGGGCAAGGAGGAACCAAAAAAGTGAACTTCATAAGGATTAAATTCCCTACAGATGATGTGTGCCCCGTTAGCACATTGGTAAAACCGCGTACCGCAGTTCTGAAGCGCAGAATCGCCCAGGTTCGATCCCCGGCGTGGGGGAAAAAAAAAAAATAGACAACAGCAGAAGGGCATCCAGGAGTCATGACCTGGATGTGGCCCGGCCCCCCGAGAGTGTAAGGAATTCAGGGCCGAAACACTTGTCTAAAGGGGGTTACTTCTCTGAAGACCTTCTGTTGTCTAGCTCTCCCTAGAGTTTCTTTCTACCTGCACATGGTCAGTCCATTGACTTCCGGGAATAGTTCGGAGGACATTCGGGAAAGACCGAAGGACACTGGGAAAGACTAGATCTGCGGGCTTTGTGGGTTGGCTTCCCACCTCGCCTTTGATAACATGCCACGAGTTTTCCAAACGAAAGATGCTCCCAGGATTCACCGAAAGGGGGAGAGAATGATGAATCCATCGGCACTGACTCCATCACGACTGGAAACGCACAACGGACCATGATCAATGACCAGTTGGAATTTCCGTGTGCGTGTGGAAGGAGATTCACCACCAAACGCGGCATGAAGATCCACAGGACAAAAATGGGCTGTTTGAAGACACATACGAACCAGCAGCAGCGCACTGCGATAGCAGGTGAGACGTTGGATGACCAAGGCCAGGAATTAAACCATAGTGCCAAGGACATCCACGCTGACGGTTCTGATGCGGATTTTGCACAAGCTCTTAACGCCAAACGTGGAAAACTCAATTTGCCGCCTGCCGGTGCAAAAGAACAATGGGAGAAATTAGATGAGGAACTTGTCCTTAAGCTGAATGCGCTAATAGGGAACAGTACGCTGGAACACAAACTTGACACATACGGAGACATCATATACTCTATCTGCAGGGACACTTATGGAGTGAAGCAGCCAAAGACAAAAACGCCTCCCCAGAAATCCAGAAGACAGCAGCAGATGGAGAGCATCCGGAGGGAGAAAAGGAAGCTTAAAAAGCGAATGAAAACTGCCTCAGAATTCGAGAAGCAAGGGCTCCTGGAACTCTGGAAAGATCTGAAGGCCAAACACAATGCTCTCAGCAAAGTGGAATCAGCAAGGCGAAGAAAGAGCAAAAAGAAGAAGACTCAAGATCGTTTCTTCAAAGATCCCTTTGACTTTGCAAGAAAGCTGTTTGAACAACCCAAATCAGGGACTCTCACAGTGGGCAAGGAAACCCTAGAGCAGCATCTCAGGGAAACATATTCCGATTCTCAGCGCGAGGCACCACTTGAAATCCAAAATCTGGTTTGGCCTGCAGCGCCAGAAGGAAAATTCAATAACAAACCACCAACACTGGATGAAGTGAAGAACGTAGTAAAGAAAGCCAGAGCCAAGTCAGCACCTGGACCAAACGGAATACCATACCTGCTCTACAAGAAATGCCCAAAAGTGCTCGAGTGGCTCCACAAGATGATTCGATCAGCATGGAGGAACCAGAAGATCAGTGACCAATGGATGAGAGCTGAAGGAGTGTACATTCCGAAGGAGCAGAACTCCAGCAGCATCAATCAGTTCAGGCCAATATCACTTCTGAACGTCGAGGGGAAAATCTTCTTCTCTGTTATGGCAGCAAGATTGACAAAATACCTGACTGAAAACAAGTATCTGGATACGTCAGTCCAAAAGGGAGGCATACCAGGAATGCCTGGATGCTTGGAACATGCCACGTTGATTTGGGATGCCATCCAAAAAGCAAGAACAGAGAAGAGAGACATTGACGTAGTTTGGCTTGATCTGGCGAATGCATATGGATCAGTTCCACACGATATGATCCAGCTGGCTCTTGAAATGTATCACATCCCAGAAAACATCCGAACAATGCTGAGGAAGTATTTCCAAGGGTTCTCAATGCGGTTCTCTACCAAAGAATACACCACGGACTGGATAGACCTAGAGGTGGGCATTGCAATGGGCTGTGCAATCTCTCCCATACTGTTCGTGTTGGCAATGGAAGTCATCTTGAAAGCTGCAATGAAGAGTTCAGGTCCAGTGAATCTGGGAGATGGATACCAGATGCCTCCTCTGAAAGCTTTCATGGATGACACAACAGTCTTGTCCACGGATGAGGAAGAGACACACCAAATCTTAAAGCAGCTGGATGAGCTGGTGGCCTCTTCAAGAATGAGGTTCAAACCTAAGAAATCCCGAAGTCTCTCACTGCGAAAAGGAAAAGTGGCAGATTCAGTCAAATTCATGGTAGCCAACCAAGCCATCCCCACTGTCACAGAAGAGCCAGTAAAAAGTCTCGGAAGATGGTATGATGACTCCCTGAAAGACACACAAAGGGGATGTGAAACCAAGCAAACAGCAGAAGAAGGCCTGAAGAAAATAGATAACTGCGGACTGCCAGGCAAATACAAAGTCTGGTGTCTACAGTTCATGCTGATACCAAAGCTGCTGTGGCCACTGCTAATCTATGACATTTGCACCAGCACAGTCGAAGCAATGGAAGCCAAAATCAACAAATACACAAGAAAATGGCTCGGTGTCCCACCTGGTCTCACTGATGTTGCATTCTACTGTCGTCAAGCAATGCTGAAGCTACCTCTGAAATCCATAGTGGAGGAATACAAAGTTGGAAAAGCAAGACTGTTGAGCATGCTGGAGGAATCGGAGGACAATATCGTGAGAGCAGTTCATCCAAAGCTGAGAACTGGCAGAAAGTGGAAAGTCCAAGAGGCTGTAAACAATGCCAAGAGAAACCTCAGCATCAAAGAAATAATTGGACACACGCAAACCAACAGACAGGGACTGGGAGCAACAAAAATGCAGTGGTGGTCCAAAGCCAAAGGGAAGGAAAAAAGAGACATGATCATACAGGAGTTGAAGGAAGAAGAAGATGTCAAAAGAGTGCAGAAGGCAGTCCAGCAAGGTCAACAGGGGCAATGGACAACATGGGACAGTGCACTCCAAAGAAGTCTCAGCTGGAACGATATGTGGCACATGGCTCCTCTAAGGATAAGCTTCCTCCTCAGATCTGTATATGACCTGCTCCCCTCGAATGCAAACTTAGTGAAATGGGGGAAAGCAGACGACCCAGCATGTCCGCTCTGTCAGAAGAAACAAACAGTGGAACATGTCCTAAGCTCTTGCAAAGTAGCGCTAGCCCAAGGAAGGTATACATGGAGGCACAACCAAGTTCTGAAAGTGATCACAGATGTGGTTAGCGAAAAAACCATGACCCCAAACGCACCAATTGCTATGACAACGTTCTACAAAGCAGGAGGGAAACAGGTCTGGCCCGAAAGGG
>JAPXFY010000073.1:77500-87500 GCA_030674185.1 Monoplex corrugatus | reverse complement strand
TCTATGTAAGCTATCAATATGATGTACATTTTGAGTATCAATTGTACCAACAGGTACATCTCCCCCCTCCTTCCCTCCTTCCCCCTCTCCCCTCTGCCCTCCCTATCCCCTCTTCCCCTCCTCCCTCTCTCTCTCTCTCTCCTTCTCTCTCTCCCCTCCTTCCTCTCTCCCTTGCTTCTTCCCCTCTCTCTCTCCTCTTCCCTCTTCTCTCTCTCCCTCCCTCCCTGTCCCTTTCTCTCTCCCTCTCCCCTCCCTTGCCTCTCCCTCTCCTTCTGCCCTCTCTCCTCCCTCCCCCTCTCTCCCTCTCCCCTCTCTCCCTCTCCCCTCTCTCTCTCCCCTCCCGCTCCCCTCTCTCTCCCCCTGCTCCCTCTCTCTCCCTGCTCCCTCTCTCCCCCCTGCTCCCTCTCTCTCCCCCTGCTCCCTCTCTCCCTCCCCTGCTCCCTCTCTCTCTCCCCCGCTCTCCCACCTCTCCCACTCTCTCCCGCTCCCTCTCTCTCTCCCGCTCCCCCTCTCTCTCCCGCTCCCTCTCTCTTCCCCTTCCTGTTTTCTGTTTTGATTTGCCAATACGAAAACAATTTTGCAGCGACATGCTTCAGTGAAAACATCTTGCAATTTGATCAACATTATACAGAGACTTTGAAGATCAAAGCTGCTTTCCATCTCCAGGTCTTCTTGTAAACGATGTCACTGTTTTTTTTCATGTGACCCAGTTAAACAGAAGTAGCCTCAGATGATCAACAGCCTAGAAACTGATGGAAACGTCTGAACTTGCTGAGTGTGTATACTGTATATTGCTGTGCTTGTCTTTTTTCATAAGATATTGCAGATGGAGATTCATATTCATATTCATTTCGTTTGTTACTGTGCGTTTACCACGTGAAACTCAGGATGATCTCCTCTTTGAGAGCGCGTCGCCACAGTCCAGCACCACCAATTTTTTTGACCGAGACTTTAGAAAGGCAGAATGCTAACTGGCCTCCAAGTGGAGGGACCTGGGAAATCAACGTATCTCTCTAATGTTTTCATACCAGGACACTGGGCGAAAGCCGAGCTCCTCTATGAATTTCAACTGCAGTGGGATCTTAAGCGTGCGCAAGCCAGAAAGCACACGGCTCCGACTTTTTTTTTGGTCCCCATCTGAAAGACTAGACGTTCAGTTCCATTTTCCGGTCAAAACTGAAGAAAAAAAAGTCGAGATCTTAGCGTGGAGCGAACCCTGGAATCTTGTGGTTAGTTATTGGCAAGCGAACGTCTGAACCATTCGGCCACTCTTCTCTATGAGGAGGGACGTACATTTCACTATAATATAACGTGAAGTTGTATCAATGGCAGACTGGTCTACAGGTAGACATAAGCCCCGTAGACCGGTTATAACGTCATGACTTTGTTTGTTTGTTTGTTTGTTTTGTGTTATCGTCCCAGCGTGTTAACGATTAGGGACTGTCTTGAGGATGAACTATGTCACATAATTAAGGAAGGAGAATGATGTCTTATAGTTTCCATGTCTAAGATAGGCGGTGGTTTCAGGAAGTTAGAGATGAAGGTGAGTCTGGAGGTGGCTGGGGGTCTTTAGAGATATGGTCCAACTGCCGATGAGTGAGAAAGATTGGCTGCCAGGATTAGAGGTGCCCATCGTGGAGGCTGTCTTGATTAATTAGTTGAAGCAGCTGAAGAGGGTTGGCTTGCCCTGTGAAGAGAGTTCTTAAAGGCTGAAAGTGGTTGCTTGAGGTCAGGCAATCGAAAAGACAATGCTGGAAGGAGACGAAATCCTTCATACAGGGACACTTAACTGGAGTGAACTTGGTTGTGCATGTGTTAGTCCTTATCCTGGACACCATGTGCTACAAAAGCGTCAATAACGCAGACCCCGATTACCTGTCAAGCCTACTTGAGATCTATGTTCCCTCACGTACCCTCCGCTCTGCCTCCGATCCTCTGACGTTTCGCTTTCCACGCACTAAGCTCAATACCTATGGTCCACGAGCCTTCTCTGTTTTTGGTCCACTCTCCTGGAACAAACTTCCTCTCTCAGTCCCTCAGCAACCTACTTTTGTCTCCTTCAAGTCCGCTCTCAAAACTCACCTTTTCTCCTCTGCATAAAATCCTGACCTCACTCAACCCCCTCTGTAGCCTGTCTCCGCTCGGAGTGGAATCACATTGTAATATATAATTGTATATAATATGCTCTCTATAATTTTCCATTGCTTTTATTCATTCTCCCCATTTATAGCCATGCTTGTGTGTGTGTGTGTGTGTGTGTGTGTATGTGTGTGTGTGCGTGCGTGCGTGTGTGTGCGTGCGTGCGTGTGTGTCTGTTTCAGCGCTTAGGTTTGGTTTTATCAAGATTTTGCGCTATATAAATATTGTAATTATTAATTATTATTATTATTATTATTATTATTACATCAGATGAGCGATATGTGAAGGTTGGTTAGCGAATAGAGTACCTTTGGTTTGGCCTTGACAGTCTTGAAATGTCATGACTTTGCCAGTTATGGGGCTTATGCACAGATCTATGACCTGTACCGTGGTCTTTTGGCATCTTCAGCATCGCATGGCGTTTGTGTCATTCATACGTATGGAAATTATTCCAAGCACGCAGACGATATCTTGAGAAATTAAAACTGAAAAAAAAAAAATACTCATACGAAAACACAGACATTGACAAATATAAGGTATAGTCACAAATGTCTGTGATAAAACAACAACAACAATAAAAACAAATCCCAGAAATGAAACTAATTTTTTAACAGTGTACGATTCCATCAATATAATTTATTTATTTATTTATTTATTTATTTATTTATTTATTTATTTATTTATTATTATTATTATTTATGTATTTATTTATTATTCATTTATTTATTTGTAATTCATTATTTATTTATTTATTTATTTATGTGTTTATTTATTATTATTATTATTATTATTATTATGAACATTTAGTACGCCTAATCAAATTAATGCCCTAAGCGTTTACAATGGCAAAACATATAACCAGAATCACAAGCACACACACACACGCCCACAGAAGCACCCACACACACACAAACACACACACACACACACACAAACACACACACAGCATGACATGCAAATACAATGACACATTGACACTAAGACACTATAATGTCACCATTACATTACATGGGGGGAAGGGGGCAGAGATTACCAGTTTTGGGAAACAGGTGAGTTTTGAGGGAGCGTTTGAATGTGGACAGAGAGGGTGAGTATCTAAGAGAGCGAGGTAACTGATTCCAGATGGTTGGAGCTTGATAGGAAAAAGAACGCTGCCCAAACCTTTTAGTGCGGACTATGGGGATACTATAGAGACGGGTATCAGATGAGGACCGCAAAGCTCGAGATGGCGTGTAGAGATGTAACAGATGGGTGAGATACTCAGGACAGGAAGACTCAATAGATTTGAAGCAGAGGCAGGCAATCTTGTAGGATATTCTTTGCTGAACAGGGAGCCAGTGGAGAGAACAGAGCAATGGCGTAACATGGTTAAATTTTGAAGAGCGGAAGATGAGACGGGCAGCATGATTTTGAACTTTCTGAAGTTTGTTAATGAGATGAGAGGGGGAACCAGAAAAAAGAGCATTACAGTAATCGAGACGGGATAGAACAAATGCACAGACAAGAGCCTTTGTCGTGTCTTCTGAGAGGAGGTGACGGATAGAAGCAATTCGGCGGAGTTCAAGAAAACAAGTCCGACAGACGTTGCTCACATGCTGGTGGAAGGACAGGGTTTGATCAAGAGTTACACCAAGGTTACGGGCAAAATGGGTTTATTTATTTATTTATTTATTCATCTATACATTTATTTAAGTAGGTGTGTATTTATTTATTTTACTGATTTATTTCCCCTTTTTTCCGTTTCAAAGCACATTTGTGAATAGACGTTAAAAGAAATAACGAACGAAAACCCAGAAAACAACAACAAAACAACAACAGCAAGAAGAACAAAACAAACGAACAACAACAACAACAACAACAACAACAACAACAACAACAACAACAATGGAAAAGCACTGTTCTCTTATCCATGGAGCGCTAATTACCCTCTGTCCAACACCACGCTGTTTTCAACTTTCATTTCCGCCTACCACGCCCAGCTGGTCCTCATTGATGATATAAAGAAAACCAGAGACCCCCCCCCCCCCCCACACACACACAGGAACAAATCGATATCAATTAACACAGATTTTCATGCCTGGTTCACAAAGCTCTCTGTGGGGTGGATTCTCATCAGGTCAATCAACACAGCTTGGAATGAAAACACCCAGGGACACGGAAAACAACCAGGGCTGAGGCTGAATACGTCTGATCCTTCAATTAGACAATGAATTCCACCAGGCTGGCAGGGGACCACATGAGGTTTGATTAGTACTCCTGTGGCAGATGTGTTTTCAATGAAGTCAGTGAGCAAGATGAGATTACTGAAGCTTCAATCAAGTTCCACTATGTCATCCTAATATCTTCAGAAAAACAGACGCGAAGACATCTTGATCGGAGACGTCCAGGTGATCTGTAATTCCATGGTATTACTTCTCAACCATCGACTGTTAAAGACAGAAAATGCGCAGTGTGAAAGGGAGAGATAAGAGAGATTTACAAGTAGCAAACGAAAAGCAGAAAAATAATCAAGGTTAAAAGAACGTCACACCCAATGAAACCAAACATAAATAGTGGTAAGAATTTCAGTCTTTCGAAATTTTGCACCTATCGAAAAGAAAAATCTAAATCCTACACAAATATTTCTGTGTGCCTGTCGTGTAAAACAGTAGAAATAAAGCAACGAAAAAAGAAAGAAAGAAAGAAAGAGAGACTCACTCACTCACTCACTCACTCACTCACTCACTCACTCACTCACTCACTCACTCACCATCACTCAACCAACCAACCAACCACAACCAGCCAACCAACCAATCAACCAACCAACCAATCAACCAACCAATCAACCAACCAACCAACCCACCCACCAACCAACCAACCAACCAACAACCAACCAACCAACCAACCAACCAACCAACCAACCAACCAACCAACCAACCAACCAACCAACCAACCTACCAAGACCAACCAACCAACAATCAACCAACCAACCAGCCAGCCAGCCAACCAACCAACCAAAAAAAAACAACAACAAAAAGCAAAGAACACCTCTTAAAATTGTACAAAAACGATTGACTTCAGCATTAAGATATATCATCGTCATCAACAGTCCCGTAGTCTGGTTGACTGATGGAGCACCACTGAAGATTTTGTAACCAACTTCCTCCACTCCTCACGGTCCTCAGCTTTCCGCAGAATGATGTTCCATTCAAGGCTAAGATATATAAGATCTTTCATAACTCTAGAACGCTGACATTCCAATCAAACAGATGCCTGTATCCCAGTCCATGGCTGTCTTGCCATCAGTAAATCCATCATACCTTAGTACCAAACCCGTCACATCATTGTTAAACTGATCACCTGGCACAAAGAGGTGTGGTGATGCAAAACACCTGTCGATTGACCTTGTCACACAGAACAAAAGCCATAATCAGTCAAATAAATATAATTTGGAACAATATCGATGATGACATTGTTCATTTCTGATATTGATTTATATGTTGGAACAATACTAAATTGTTCGTTTATGATAGTGATTTATATGTTGGAAACAATATGAAAGATGACATTGTTCGTTTCTGATATCGATTTATATGTTGGAACAATACTAAAGATGACATTTTCTTTTCTGATATTGATTCATATGTTGGAACAATATGAAAGATGACATTGTTTTTTTCCGATATTGATTTACATGTTAGAACAATATGAAAGATGACATTGTTCGTTTCTGATATCGATTTATATGTTGGAACAACACGAACTATGACATTGTTCGTTTCTGATATTGATTTATATGTTGGAACAATACTAAAGATGATATTGTTCGTTTATGATATTGAGTTATATGTTGGAGCAACATGAAAGATGACATTGTTTTTTTTCTGATATCGATTTATATGTTGGAACAATATGAAAGATGATATTGTTCTACTCTGCTATTCGATGAAAATCTTTGATGGTTACAATGCATTTCGTGCGATAAATACCTAAAACAGGTTACAAGCAACTTCACTGGATTATGAAAGAGTTCCTGATATGTTTTACTATTAACTCTTTGACTCCCGCGCCCTGTCCAATAGCATCCTGCAATGTCAACATTGCTAGCAAACCTAAAACTTAACCCTTTGAATCCCCCATCCTACCCACCAGCTTCCTGCAGGAAGGGAGTGAAAGAGAAAGAAAGAGAGAGAGAGAGAGAGAGTGAGAGTGAAAGAGAGAGAGAAGGGGGACAGAGAGAGAGAGAGAGACAAAGAGAGAGAGAGACTGAGAGAGAGAGAAAGAAAGAGAGTGAGTGAGAGATATTGAGAGAGAGACAAAGAGAGAGAGAGAGAGAGAGAGAGAGAGAGAGAAATATTGAGAGAGACTGAGTGAGTGTGTGTGTGTGTGTGTGTCAGAGGAGAGAGAGAGAGAGAGAGAGAGAGAGAGAGAGAGAGAGAGAGAAGCGGAGAAAGAGAGCGAGCGAGCGAGCAAGAGAGAGAGAGAGAGAGAGAGAGAGAGAGAGAGCTGAGAGAGAAAGAGAAAAAAAGATTGAGAGAGAGAGAGACAGACAGAGAGAGATATTGAGAGAGAGATAGAGGGACAGGGAGGGAAAGAGAGAGAGAGAGAGAAAGAGAGAGAGAAACAAAGAGAGAAACAGAGAGAGAGAGAGAAAGAAAGTGAGAGAGAGAGAGAGAGATTGAGAGAGGGAAATATTCAGAGAGAGAAGGAAAGAGAAAGAGAGACAGAGACAGAGAGAAAGAGAGAGAGAGAGAAGGAAAGAGAAAGAGAGACAGAGAAAGAAAGAGAGAAAGAAAATGAGAGAGAGAGAGAAGGAGAGACAGAGACAGAGAGAAAGAGAGAGAGAGAGAGACAGAGAGACAGATACAGAGAGACAGACACACAGAGAAAGAGAGCATTTCTGTAGACCATGCTAATGGCAGCGAGTCAGAGTTTGATTAGATTGGTTTTGTTGTTGTTTTGTGTTCCTTTCTCCCTCCTGGATTCCTCGTCTGTGTGGCACTAATCCTGTTGTGTTCCAAGACAAGGTCAAGCACTAATCCTATTGTGTTCCAAGACAAGGCCAAGCACTAATCCTGTTGTGTTCCAAGACAAGGCCAAGCACTAATCCTATTGTGTTCCAAGACAAGGCCAAGCACTAATCCTGTTGTGTTCCAAGACAAGGCCAAGCACTGATCCTGTTGTGTTCCAAGACAAGGCCAAGCACTAATCCTATTGTGTTCCAAGACAAGGCCAAGCACTAATCCTGTTGTGTTCCAAGACAAGGCCAAGCACTAATCCTGTTGTGTTCCAAGACAAGGCCAAGCACTAATCCTGTTGTGTTCCAAGACAAGGCCAAGCACTAATCCTGTTGTGTTCCAAGACAAGGCCAAGCACTAATCCTGTTGTGTTCCAAGACAAGGCCAAGCACTAATCCTATTGTGTTCCAAGACAAGGCCAAGCACTAATCCTATTGTGTTCCAAGACAAGGCCAAACACTAATCCTGTTGTGTTCCAAGACAAGGCCAAGCACTAATCCTATTGTGTTCCAAGACAAGGCCAAGCACTAATCCTGTTGTGTTCCAAGACAAGGCCAAGCACTAATCCTGTTGTGTTCCAAGACAAGGCCAAGCACTAATCCTGTTGTGTTCCAAGACAAGGCCAAGCACTAATCCTATTGTGTTCCAAGACAAGGCCAAGCACTAATCCTGTTGTGTTCCAAGACAAGGCCAAGCACTAATCCTGTTGTGTTCCAAGACAAGGCCACTACGTGTTTCACATGTCAGTCACTTTCTCCTTTTCCTTACAAAAAACAAAACTGCTAAGAAGGGCCATTTCTGCAGCCATGTTCTTTGTTGATGGCATGTTAGAAATCAAAGTTCCACTGAAATTTCAAGAACTAAGATAACATTTCATCTAGAATCATGTGTGTAATGACACAGAACCTGCCTATAAAGACTAATCAACATCAGCTTTGAGCAATCCCCTCCAACATAAAAACGTCCAAATTTCACAGAATACGTACATTGTATGAAAACACATTTCAACACAAGGACATAAACCGTGATGTCAACGAAACTCTAGGATAGTACGGTAGGCCTCCTTCGGTCATGTCTGACCATGGACAAAGTACATCCGTTCTAATGTCTAGATGGGCTGTCTGCTTGGTCCAAGCAGCGTCGCTTGTGACTGTACAGACCAATGCGAGAGAGGCAGTCTCTGTCGCAGCGATCGCAAGTGTATGCTGATGCTGGTCTGTTGGCTGTCATCCCTTTTCTGCGAACTCGCTTTTCTGCTGCAGCAGCTGACAGTTTGTCCTCACCAATCCGCAGCTGTTTCTTGAGAGTAGTTCTCCAGCTGTTGCGGTCGTCTGCGAGGTCCTCCCAGGACTCAGTGTTGATCTCAAGCGCCTTCATGTCACGCTTGCAAACGTCTTTGTATCTCAGCTCAGAATCAAAGCAATAAACAATATTTTTTCCAATCCACAGAATATTGATCACACGTTTTCCATCATCACACTTCCCCAATCTCTACCAAGTATCTTATCTTCCATCTCAGATTAAACAAAGGAAGGACAGAGCCTCAGAACACAATGGAATAAACCATCTTAATTAGAAGCTTCGTGGACTAAGTTTACAAAGCTCTCTATGCAATGTGTCATCAAGGCAATGAATACAGTTTGGGATGTAAATCCCCAGGGATATGGACACTAAGAAAGCTAAGGATGTGTAAATCCCCAGGGATATAGACACCATCCAAGCTAAGGCTGTGTAAATCCCCAGGGATATAGACACCATCAAAGGTAAGGATGTGTAAATCCCCAGGGATATAGACACCATCAAAGGTAAGGATGTGTAAATCCCCAGGGATATAGACACCATCAAAGGTAAGGATGTGTAAATCCCCAGGGATATAGACACCATCAAAGCTAAGGATGTGTAAATCCCCAGGGATATAGACACCATCCAAGCTAAGGCTGTGTAAATCCCCAGGGATATAGACACCATCAAAGGTAAGGATGTGTAAATCCCCAGGGATATAGACACCATCAAAGGTAAGGATGTGTAAATCCCCAGGGATATAGACACCATCAAAGGTAAGGATGTGTAAATCCCCAGGGATATAGACACCATCAAAGCTAAGGATGTGTAAATTCCCAGGGATATGGACACTAAGAAAGCTAAGGATGTGTAAATCCCCAGGGATATAGACACCATCTAAGCTGAGGCTCAGTGACTCTGATCCCTTCCTTGGACAATATCTGTTTTTCACTGTTAACACGGGAGCACGTGCACTCTGATCAGTGCACGTGTAATTGTTCCCTGCAAGCAATTTCAGCAGTTCAGTGCACGGTTGCACAGACGATCTTAGATTGTAAGCTTAGATAAGTTTGCTTTGAACCTAGAAAAAACGAGCTATTTGCGTGTACATTCAAAAGGTAAGCAAGCTTATGCTAACCGATTTCCTAATTTAATTTACATACATACATACATACATACATAGGTATGCTATAACCAGTAACTACTACAGTTCAGAGTTCAATAAAAAAAATAAAAAAAGTCCATAAAATGACCATAGTGGCTTGCCAAGTTTTAGTAGAAGCCTCATGACAGCATTACCAGACCCCTGCCTCAGTCTGATCTAATGGCTACGTCAGGTCCACTTTTGATGTCTGCTGTTCATTTTCTGGTCTCCTCCACTCTACCCCCCACCCCCCACCCCCCACCCCGTTATTTTTCAGGTGGAAAGGATTTGCATTGACTTGTGGTTGTTGGTGAGTGTGTGTGTGTGTGTGTGTGTGTGTGTGTGTGTGTGTGTGTGTGTGTGTGTGGTGTGTATGTGGGGGTGTGTGTGTGTCTGTATGTGGGGGTGTGTGTGTGTGTGTGTTTTGCGTATGTGTGCA
>JAPXFY010000073.1:72500-75000 GCA_030674185.1 Monoplex corrugatus | reverse complement strand
GCCCCAATCCCGCTCCGGCCCCGCCCGCTTCCAACCATCTCTATCTCTCGTTGTTCCTAGCATCTCCCCCACCCTCCTCATCCCCAGGCAAGAAAAAAACGATTCAACCCTGCTTTATGCCTGAAACTTTATCAGTTGTCCGCAATTTACTGTTGTAGTGTGAAGCGTTTGTTTATATAGGGAGTCTCCAATAAAACAATAAAGAAAACAATGGACAGATAATACATAAGAATGGAAAGAAAAGCCATTTCAGAAACCCAGGCTTTGGCACACAGCCAACACAGCTGGAGGAATCTTGTGAACAGTTCTTTAGTACGGCGTCCAAATGATTCTTCACGAAGTTGATGGAGAAAAGTAAGAGCCACACAACAGCGACAGTTTTTTTGTTTGCTTGTGTTGCCAGCAGGCTGCAAATGTGTACATTTATGATGTGCTTGTAGTGTGTTTATTGTAAACGTCATAAAGGCCTACCCGCCAAACTTTAAGTCATGCGACGAAGTGATTCATTTGATCTGGTTGAATAAAGAAAAAAGAAAAGAAAAAAAATAGGCAAACACATTTCTGGTCCTACTGTCAATGTGCGTTTTTGTAATTACATTATCACCTTCTGACATTTAACATCCTATGGCTCCAAAGAAACTCAAAGATCAAAGAAGCTTTCCATCTCCAGCTCTTTTTTTGGAACAACACAAAACCTGTCTGTGCACACCAAGTAATCAGTTTCGGGTTTGGAAGTTCTAGAAAATGTAAGATCACCCAAACTTTCACAGAGAGTACAGAGAACGAAGGCACTCTACTGAAGGTATTGAGAAAAAAATGTCAGATTAAACAGTCTCCTAAGGAACCAGAAGACCAAACACTATTTCTCTTACCATCATCATCATCATCATCATCAGGTGCCCTGCTGCATGGCGTTGGCGACCATGGACTTCCAACCATCTCTATCTCTCGCTGCCCCTACCATCTCCCCCACCCTCCTCATCCCCAGCCACTCTGCAAGTCCGTCCAGCATTCTCTCCCTGGGTCTACCTGGCGCTCTCTTTCCCTCCAGCTTTCCCGTTGTGACCAGGTGCTCCAAATCCCCCTTCCTCATAAAATGATCTATAAATGTTGCCTGTTTTTTTTCTAATCTTCCTTATGAGTGATCTACTTGTGTCTGCCTCCATCAAGACTGTCTCGTTTGTTTTCTTTGCTGTCCGTGGAACTCTCAACATTCTTCTTAGAAACTTTTGTTACCCAGTCACGCCCCAACTCTACTGACCACCCACTGTCTCCCTAAAAAAACCCACCAAGGACACGATCGTAGTTCTGTGTACACTGACAGACACAAAGCAGACAGAACCAACACGGACTGTGCTGACCAGGGTCACAATGTAGTTCTGTGTACACTGACAGACACAAAGCAGACAGAACCAACACGGACTGTGCTGACCAGGATCACAATGTAGTTCTGTGTCCACTGACAGACACAAAGCAGACAGAACCAACACGGACTGTGCTGACCAGGATCACAATGTAGTTCTGTGTCCACTGACAGACACAAAGCAGACAGAATCAACACGGACTGTGCTGACCAGGGTCACAATGTAGTTCTGTGTACACTGACAGACACAAAGCAGACAGAACCAACACGGACTGTGCTGACCAGGGTCACAATGACCTGTGTGGGATGGACTCATGCAGACAATCAGGGAAGACAGGGGAGACAACCCCCAGAGACATGGACACGACCCTGAGGTGACACTGGGTGGTCAGAGTCCGTCATTAGACAACACAATTGTCCACGTTGACACAGGACCTCCAACACTGATTGATGCACACTGACCAGTTCCCTGTATGCACTGCTTACTGATGAGTCCAGGGGCCTGGGGACGATTACTCAGGGCTCAACTTAAGTTCAGCTGCCTTATCTCAATAATCTTAAGCCATACTGGTCCTGGAAAAAGGAAAAAAAACCCTGCACATTTCTCACAGACACGATCTGACCACACAGACATCAAACGAAAGAAGAAGACAGCGAAAGTATCTTTAAAAAAAGCGACGACAGCAAAGATTCCATTAGCATCCTCAGAAAATAACAGAAAAATATTTTATTAAAGTTACCAGTTTGTGTTCCTGGATCAGTAATTCCCTGCCATCAGTTCTAATATGTTCACACTCAACAAGATAGTATGTGAAAGAAAATACACACAGAGAAATGCAAAACCAAGGAAAGGAAGAGAAAACAAAACCAAGTTTAAACTGACAGTAAAACCTGCCCGCATATCCAGGTGGTCTAACAAAACTTGACATTCCTTGGCGGATATTTCATACATATATATTGCCTAACACTGGTCATCTAATAACACACGGTATGAACAAGATAACCCCTAGCCTTCAGCATCGTGGTTTCCTCCATTGCTGTTAGATATTACATCATTCTTCTTCTTCTTCTTCTTCTTCTTCTTCTTCTTCTTCTTCTTCTTCTTCTTCTTCTTCTTCTTCTTCTTCTTTTCTTCTT
>JAPXFY010000073.1:65000-67500 GCA_030674185.1 Monoplex corrugatus | reverse complement strand
TAAACAGGCAACGTGACAGATAAACAGGCAAACTGACAGATAAACAGGCAACGTGACAGATGTACAGGCAAACTGACAGATAAACAGGCAACGTGACAGATAAACAGGCAAACTGACAGATAAACAGGCAACGTGACAGATAAACAGGCAACGTGACAGATAAACAGGCAACGTGACAGATAAACAGGCAACGTGACAGATAAACAGGCAACGTGACAGATAAACAGGCAGATTGACAGATAAACAGGAAAACTGACAGATAAACAGGCAAACTGACAGATAAACAGGCAACGTGACAGATAAACTGGCAACGTGACAGATAAACAGGCAACGTGACAGATAAACAGGCAACGTGACAGATAAACAGGCAGACTGACAGATAAACAGGCAACGTGACAGATAAACAGGCAACGTGACAAATAAACAGGCAACATGACAGATAAACAGGCAACGTGAAAGATAAACAGGCAACGTGACAGATAAACAGGCAGACTGACAGATAAACAGGCAACGTGACAGATAAACAGGCAAACTGACAAATAAACAGGCAGACTGACAAATAAACAGGCAACGTGACAGATAAACAGGCAACGTGACAGATAAACAGGCAACGTGACAGATAAACAGGCAACGTGACAGATAAAACAGGCAAACTGACAAATAAACAGGCAAACTGACAAATAAACAGGCAACGTGACAGATAAACAGGCAACGTGACAGATAAACAGGCAACGTGACAGATAAACAGGCAACGTGACAGATAAACAGGCAGATTGACAGATAAACAGGCAAACTGACAAATAAACAGGCAAACTGACAGATAAACAGGCAACGTGACAGATAAACAGGCAGATTGACAGATAAACAGGCAACGTGACAGATAAACAGGCAACGTGACAGATAAACAGGCAACGTGACAGATAAACAGGCAACGTGACAGATAAACAGGCAACGTGACAAATAAACAGGCAAACGTGACAGATAAACAGGCAACGTGACAAATAAACAGGCAACGTGACAGATAAACAGGCAACGTGACAGATAAACAGGCAACGTGACAGATAAGCAGGCAACGTGACAGATAAACAGGCAGACTGACAGATAAACAGGCAACGTGACAGATAAACAGGCAACGTGACAAATAAACAGGCAACGTGACAGATAAACAGGCAACGTGACAGATAAACAGGCAACGTGACAGATAAACAGGCAGACTGACAGATAAGCAGGCAACGTGACAGATAAACAGGCAGATTGACAGATAAACAGGCAAACTGACAGATAAACAGGCAACGTGACAGATAAACAGGCAACGTGACAGATAAACAGGCAACGTGACAGATAAACAGGCAACGTGATAGATAAATAGGCAGATTGACAGATAAACAGGAAAACTGACAGATAAACAGGCAAAACTGACAGATAAACAGGCAACGTGACAGATAAACTGGCAACGTGACAGATAAACAGGCAACGTGACAGATAAACAGGCAACGTGACAGATAAACAGGAAAGACTGTACAGATAAACAGGCAAACGTGACAGATAAACAGTCAACGTGACAAATAAACAGGCAACATGACAGATAAACAGGCAACGTGACAGATAAACAGGCAACGTGACAGATAAACAGGCAACGTGACAGATAAATAGGCAGAGTGACAGATAAACAGACAACGTGACAAATAAGCAGGCAACGTGACAGATAAACAGACAACGTGACAGATAAACAGGCAACGTGACAAATAAACACTCAACGTGACAGATAAAAACAGTCAACGTGACAGATAAACAGACAAACTGACAAATAAACAGGCAACGTGACAGATAAACAGGCAACGTGACAGATAAACAGGCAACGTGACAATAGAACAGGCAACGTGACAGATAAACAGGCAAACGTGACAAATAAACAGGCAACGTGACAGATAAACAGGCAACGTGACAGATAAACAGGCAACGTGACAAATAAACAGTGAACGTGACAGATAAACAGGCAACGTGACAGATAAACAGGCAACGTGACAAATAAACAGGCAGAATGACAGATAAACAGGCACCGTGACAGATAAACAGGCAACGTGACAGATAAACAGGCAACGTGACAGATAAACAGGCAACGTGATAGATAAACAGGCAAACTGACAAATAAACAGGCAACGTGACAAATAAACAGGCAACGTGATAGATAAAGAGGCAACGTGACAGATAAACAGGCAACGTGACAGATAAACTTGCAAACTGACAGATAAACAGGCAAACTGACAAATAAACAGGCAACGTGACAAATAAACAGGCAACGTGACAGATAAACAGGCAACGTGACAGATAAACAGGCAACGTGAACAGATAAAACAGGCAACGTGACAGATAAACAGGCAACGTGACAATAACAGGCAACGTGACAGATAAACAGGCAACGTGACAGATAAACAGGCAACGTGACAGATAAACAGGCAACGTGACTAGAATAAAACAGGCAACGTGATAGATAAACAGG
>JAPXFY010000073.1:27500-45000 GCA_030674185.1 Monoplex corrugatus | reverse complement strand
ACTTGATCCTTGTATCTTTTCTAGTGTTCCTTGGCTGTATCTTTTCTAGTGTTCCACGACTATCTTTTCTAGTGTTCCTCAATTGTATTTTTTCTAGTATTCCTCATTGTATCTTTTCTAGTGTTCCTCATATCTTTTCTAGTGTTCCTCAATTGTATCTGTTCTAGTGTTCCTCAACTGTATCTGTTCTAGTGTTCCTCAACTGTATCTTTTCTAGTGTTCCTAAATTGTATCTTTTCTAGTGTTCCTCAATTGTGTCTTTTCTAGTGTTCCTCAATTGTATCTTTTCTAGTGTTCCTCAATGGTATCTTTTCTACTGTTCCTCAATGGTATCTTTTCTACTGTTCCTCAATGGTATCTTTTCTATTCCCCTCAATTGTATCTTTTCTACTTCCCCTCAATGGTATATTTTCTACTTCCCCTCAATGGTATCTTTTCCAGATTTCCTCAGTTGGAGTCAGCGAGGTAATTACTGATAATCGTGTGCACCAATGGCAACAGACACCAGTGGACAATGTACATATGTATACAGTCATTAGGTTGGACCAAGAATGTCCTACTGGGAAAATGCCATATATATGCATCAGCCAGATCTGCCGGTAGCAATCCAGCAGATTCCTGGAGCTTGCGCACAACATTAGGAGCTGGCAAAGTCTTAACATGCAGAGGGGAAGGAGAAAGGGACCTATACAACACTAAGCGGACACCATCACAATGATAAAACAATACGACAGGCAATAACAGGCCAGTGTTTATCTTGCTGGGTAGGATTGAACTCCAGACGTCAGGTGTTAGGTCCACAGTTCTATCAACACAGCCAAGTCAGCTGGCATTACTCTCTGCATGCTGAATTTAACGTGTCACATGTGGCCCCTTTTCAAAACACAATGAAAACGTTGTGCCTACTGGGACTCGGAAACCCCCATTTTCCTGAGACAACAACACTTATGTGATGAGCATCCTTGCTTAAAACAAAAATAAAACAAAAACAAAAAGGAACCAGAAGAACAAGAAAACCAATGTAAGCGCGTATTTAACAAAACAAGACGAAACAAGCGCAATTTTTCGGCCAACCGGCCTTTGTCAAGCGCGAACGCACGGTCACAAACAGACCACAAACAACACCAAACAAGGGATAATAAAAACAGGACTAAAAACTTCCCTGCCGCCTGAAAAAACAACAACAACAAACAAATAAAAGACAAATATAATTCCTGTGACAATGTGTGCCATCAAGTTCCAAACTGCTAAAATATGTAATGAAATAATAATTGAAAGAAAATCCTGAGACATTTGCCGCAGTTAGCTGTTTTTATGGCATTGTCTACATTCTTACTCCTCTGTTCGTACTTGACCATGGCATTCTGCCACTCTTTGAATAATTCTGTTTTAACCTATTCTTCTTTTGGTGGTGACTGGCCCGTAAGTTCAATTGGTTAACCCTTTGACTCCCTCAGCCTGTCCACCAGCATCCTGCATTGCTAACCATGCTAACAAAGCAAAAACATAACCCTTTGATTCCCGCAGTCTGTCCACCAGCATCCTGCGCTGCTAACCATGCTAACAAAGCAAAAACATAACCCTTTGACTCCCACAGTCTGTCTACCAGCATCCTGCACTGCTAACCATTTTGAAAAAGCAAAAACTTAACCCTTCGACTCCTTCACCCTATCCACCAGCTTCCTGAATGCTCCGATCATTTTTGTTCTGTCAGCTTAGTGTTTCATAGTCCGCTTCTCCCTGTTTTACATAAAACGTTACACCAGCTTAAGGAGTCCTCCAGACAATTACTGATATCGTTCACACACATGCCATCCGCCTCCAACCAGCCCCATCTGCAATGTGCCTGAAGGAAGGAGAGACAGAGAGAGACAGAGACAGAGACAGAGACAGAGACAGAGACAGAGACAGAGACAGAGACAAAGAGAGAGCGAGAGAGAGACAGAGACAGAGACAGACAGAGACAGAGAGTGAGAGAAAGAGAATCTCTTTTTAATGTTAATTTTGTTTACATTTAAATGTGAATGAATTACACAATGGACAATTCACAGAAAATTCATTGGATTTTTCCATGACCACTGTGTATAACACACACTGACAGGACTTATCCCAATGATGAGTTCCCATATCCACACAAAGTGGTGGTCCTTCACCACTCTCCTCTACGGCAGTGAGACCTGGACTGTTTTACAGTAGACACGCAAGGAAATTGAATCATTTTCACACCAAAAGCCTCAGAAAGATTCTCAATATCCGATGGCAAGAGAAGATCCCTGATACAGAAGTACTAGAGAGAGCCAATCTCCCCTCCATCCACACTTTACTTCAAAAGAGTCAAGTTCGCTGGGCTGGCCATGTGTACCGGATGTCTGACACCAGAACTCCCAAGTAACTCCTCTACGGGAAACTAGCGTCTGGCAAGAGAACAGTTGGAGGCCAGAGAAAACGGTTTAAAAGACAGCTTGAAGGCATTGCTAAAGTCCCTCCACATAGACTGGGAGAATTGGGAAAACCTTGCCCTTGACCGTACAGTTTGGTGTAGAAGAATCAAAACCGGATGTACCACTTCAGAAGTGTCTCGTATCCAATCTGCACAAGAAAAACGAGCTGCACGGAAAGCTAGGGCTGCAAACCCTTCAACCACAGTAACCGACCACAGATGTCCAACCTGTGGACACACTGATTCAAGTCAACTTCATGAAGCCGTGGTCATTGTCGACGACGACAATCGAACACCACTTAGCGTCCATTGATTAATTAAGGAAATACAATGTTCTGTGTAATCATGAGCCAAGCTTACTTCATGTGGCATCTAATGCTCTAACTGTTAGGCCATCTTTCCACACTTGAACTTGAAAGAAAACAAATGTTATAAAACCCCCTCTAAACTTGGTAAGAGATTCTTTTCGCTTTTACGGTTTCCTAAATTAGTGGCATGATTGTTTTCCTTTTTCAGTTTATTATGCATCCCAGTGGCAATGAGATTCAACAGAATATAATGAGTCGATCATTAGATGGAAGCAAGGAGACTGCGTGTCTGATGGAATTAATTTGTCATATCTGCGCCCCCATAAAATACAAAAATAAACGGGTTTTCCCGTTGGGATTTTATCTCCTTTGTTTGTGAGACAACACGTCTCTAATTCGTTATCATCTTGTCTGAAACATAAAGATTAGGATTCCATGTTGATTTGTGTCAAGAGAGTGTCACCTTGTAATGTCCTATAATCAAATGTTATTGGACAGAAAAACGTGTAGATGTGTGTTGTTTTCCACTTCGTTAACTAATTTTACAATGTTTCTTTTTCTTCTGAGACACACTTGGCAAATAACATTTTGTCAGTCCTTCAAACAATGTTATTTCAATTGTGTGTTTTCGTCAGTGTTGAAAAAAGGTCCTCCAAAATTTAAAGAAAATGAGATTAATGAACTACGTCAACAAACTCTCTATCTTTTCCTCCCCCCTCTCTCTACCTTTCTCTCCCTCTCTTTCTCTCTCTCTTCCCCTTCTCTCTCTTTCTCACTCCTTCTCTCTCTCCCTTTCCCTCTCTCTGTTTCTCTTTCTCTCTCTCTGTCTCCCTTTCTCTCTCTCTCTCTTTCTCTCTCTCTTTCTCTCTCTCTCTCTCCCTTTCTCTCTCTCTCTTTCTCTCTCTCTCTCCCTTTTCTCTCTCTCTTTCTCTCTCTCTCTCACCCCTCTCTCTTTCTCTTCTTCCTTCTTGTTCTCCTGTTCATCTGTGTGCTGTTTGTGTTTTCCAGAAAAATAACATCTTTCTCACAATTTCATCAGGGACTTCTTAGCAATTTTACACAAATTCTCTTACAAGCACTAAGTGCATAATACACACCGGGTCTTGGTTCATTTGCCACTGAATAGCATCACACCCTCACACCCAGTTAACGGGAAATGTGAAGGGAAAAACAAACAAAAAAACAACAAAATATTCTCTGATCTAGGAATAAAACCCAGAAATGCTGGCATCCAAAATAGTTACTGTAAATACCAGGTCAGGGCCCTATAATTCACAGACAATACAACTGTCAGCTATGTCACATCGCCTTGGTGTAAACATGAAATCTAAAACTAAAAGCAGATAAACGTTAAATGGACTTGATCCTTGTATCTTTTGTAGTGTTCCTCGACTGTATCTTTTCTAGTGTTCCTCAATTGTATCTTTTGTAGTGTTCCTCAATTGTATCTTTTCTATTGTTCCTCAATTGTATCTTTTCTAGTGTTCCTCAACTGTATCTTTTCAAGTGTTCCTCAATTGTATCTTTTCTAGTGTTCCTCAATTGTATCTTTTCTAGTGTTCCTCAATTGTATCTTTTCTAGTGTTCCTCAATTGTATCTTTTCTAGTGTTCCTCAATTGTATCTTTTCTAGTTTTCCTCAATTGTATCTTTTCTACTTCCCCTCAATTGTATCTTTTCTACTTCCCCTCAATGGTATCTTTTCTACTTCCCCTCAATGGTATCTTTTCTACTTCCCCTCAATGGTATCTTTTCTACTTCCCCTCAATTGTATCTTTTCTACTTCCCCTCAATTGTATCTTTTCTACTTCCCCTCAATTGTATCTTTTCTACTTCCCCTCAATGGTATCTTTTCTACTTCCCCTCAATGGTATCTTTTCTACTTCCCCTCAATTGTATCTTTTCTACTTCCCCTCAATGGTATCTTTTCTACTTCCCCTCAATTGTATCTTTTCTACTTCCCCTCAATGGTATCTTTTCTACTTCCCCTCAATGGTATCTTTTCTACTTCCCCTCAATTTTATCTTTTCTACTTCCCCTCAATTCTATCTTTTCTACTTCCCCTCAATGGTATCTTTTCTACTTCCCCTCAATTTTATCTTTTCTACTTCCCCTCAATTCTATCTTTTCTACTTCCCCTCAATAATATCTTTTCTACTTCCCCTCAATTCTATCTTTTCTTCTTCCCCTCAATTCTATCTTTTCTACTTCCCCTCAATTCTATCTTTTCTACTTCCCCTCAATTGTATCTTTTCTACTTCCCCTCAATTGTATCTTTTCTACTTCCCCTCAATGGTATCTTTTCTACTTCCCCTCAATTGTATCTTTTCTACTTCCCCTCAATTGTATTTTTTCTTTTTCCCCTCAATTGTATCTTTTCTACTTCCCCTCGATTGTATTTTTTCTACTTCCCCTCTATTGTATCTTTTCTACTTCCCCTCGATTGTATTTTTTCTACTTCCCCCCAATTGTGTCTTTTTTACTTCCCCTCGATTGTATCTTTTCTACTTCCCCTCAATTGTATTTTTTCTACTTCCCCTCTATTGTATCTTTTCTACTTCCCCTCTATTGTATCTTTTCTACTTCCCCTCTATTGTATCTTTTCTACTTCCCCCCAATTGTATCTTTTCTACTTCCCCTCAATTGTATCTTTTCTACTTCCCCTCGATTGTATTTTTTCTACTTCCCCTCTATTGTATCTTTTCTACTTCCCCTCGATTGTATTTTTTCTACTTCCCCTCTATTGTATCTTTTCTACTTCCCCTCGATTGTATTTTTTCTACTTCCCCTCAATTGTATCTTTTCTACTTCACCTGAATGATTTACACAATGGACAATTCACGGAAAATTAATTGGATTTTTCCATGACCACTGTGTATAACACACACTGACAGGACTTATCCCAATGATGAGTTCCCACATCCCCACAAAGCGGTGGTCCTCGCCAATCTCCTCTACCACAGTGAGACCTGGTCTGTTTACAGTAGACACGCAAGGAAATTGAATCATTTTCACACCAAAAGCCTCTGAAAGATTCTCAATATCCGATGGCAAGAGAAGATCCCTGATACAGAAGTACTAGAGAGAGCCAATCTCCCCTCCATCCACACTTTACTTCAAAAGAGTCAAGTTCGCTGGGCTGGCCATGTGTACCGGATGTCTGACACCAGAACTCCCAAGCAACTCCTCTACGGGGAACTAGCGTCTGGCAAGAAAACAGTTGGAGGCCAGAGAAAACGGTTTAAAGACAGCTTGAAGGCATCGCTAAAGTCCCTCAACATAGACTGGGAGAATTGGGAAAACCTTGCCCTCGACCGTACAGTCTGGCGTAGAAGAATCGAAACTGGATGTACCACTTCAGAAGTGTCTCGTATCCAATCTGCACAAGAAAAACGAGCTGCACGGAAAGCTAGGGCTGCATACCCTTCAACCACAGTAACCGACCACAGATGTCCAACCTGTGGACGTAACTTCTGTGTCCGGATCGTATTGATCAGTCACCTCCGGACACACTGACTCAAAGCAACTTCATGAAGCCATGGTCATTGTCAACGACGACAGACGAACACCACTTAGCGTCCATTGATTAATTAAGGAAATACAATGTTCTGTGTAATCATGAGCCAAGCTTACTTCATGTGGCATCTAATGCTCTAACTGTTAGGCCATCTTTCCACACTTGAACTTGAAAGAAAACAAATGTTATAAAACCCCCTCTAAACTTGGTAAGAGATTCTTTTCGCTTTTACGGTTTCCTAAATTAGTGGCATGATTGTTTTCCTTTTTCAGTTTATTATGCATCCCAGTGGCAATGAGATTCAACAGAATATAATGAGTCGATCATTAGATGGAAGCAAGGAGACTGCGTGTCTGATGGAATTAATTTGTCATATCTGCGCCCCCATAAAATGCAAAAATAAACGGGTTTTCCCGTTGGGATTTTATCTCCTTTGTTTGTGAGACAACACGTCCCTAATTCGTTATCATCTTGTCTGAAACATAAAGATTAGGATTCCATGTTGATTTGTGGTAAAGAGAGTGTCACCTTGTAATGTCCTTATATCAAGTGTTATTGGACAGAAAAACGTGTAGATGTGTGTTGTTTTCGGCTTCGTTAACTAATTTTACAATGTTTTTCTTTTTCTGAGACACACTTGGCAAATAACATTTTGTCAGTCCTTCAAACAATGTTATTTCAATTGTGTGTTTTCTTCAGTGTTGAAAAAAGGTCCTCCAAAATTTAAACAAAATGAGATTAATGAACTACGTCAACAAACTCTCTATCTGCTCTCTATAATTTTCCATTGCTTTTATTCTTTCTCCCCATTTATAGCCATGCGTGTGTGTGTGTGTGTGTGTGTGTGTGTGTGTGGGTGGGTGGGTGGGTGTGTGTGTGCGTGCGTGTGTGTGCGTGCGTGCGTGTGTGTCTGCTTCAGCGCTTAGATTTGATTTTATCAAGATTTTGCGCTGTATAAATATTGTAATTATTATATTATTATCATTATTATCTTTACCCCCTCTCTCTCTTTCTCTCTCTCTTTCTCTCTCTCTCTCCCTTTCTCTCCCTCTCTTTCTCTCTCTCCTCTTTCTCTCTCTCTTCCCCCTTCTCTCTCTCTCTCTTTCCCACTCCTTCTCTCTCTCCCTTTCACTCTCTCCCTTTCTCTCTGTTTCCCTTTCTCTCTCTCTCTCTCTCCCTTTCTCTCTCTCTTTCTCTCTCTCTCTCTCCCTTTCTCTCTCTCTCTATCTCTCCCTTTCTCTCTCTCTCTTTCTCTCTCTCTCTCTCACCCCTCTCTCTTTCTCTTCTTCCTTCCTGTTCTCCTGTTCATCTGTGTGCTGTTTGTGTTTTCCAGAAAAATAACTTCTTTCTCACAATTTCATCAGGGACTTCTTAGCAATTTTACACAAATTCTCTTACAAGCACTAAGTGCATAATGCACACCGAGTCCTGGTTCATTTGCCGCTGAATTAGCATCACACCCTCACACCCAGTTAACGTGAAATGTGAAGGGAAAAACAAAAAAACAAACAGAATATTCTCTGATCTAGGAATAAACCCCAGAAATGCTGGCATCCAAAATAGTTACTGTAAATACCAGGTCAGGACCTTATAATTCACAGACAACAGAACTGTCAGCTATGTCACGTCGCCTGGATGCAAACATGAATTCTAAAACTAAAAGCAGATAAACGTTAAATGGACTTGATCCTAGTGTTCCTCAATTGTATCTTTTCTAATTTTCCTCGAGTGTATCTTTTCTAGTGTTCCTCATTGTATCTTTTCTAATTTTCCTCGAGTGTATCTTTTCTAGTGTTCCTCATTGTATCTTTTCTAATTTTCCTCGAGTGTATCTTTTCTAGTGTTCCTCATTGTATCTTTTGTGGTGTTCCTCATTGTATATTTTCTAATTTTCCTCGACTGTATCTTTTCTAGTGTTCATCGACTGTATCTTTTCTAGTGTTCCTCGACTGTACCTTTTCTAGTGTTCCTCGACTGTACCTTTTCTAGTGTTCCTCGACTGTACCTTTTCTAGTGTTCCTCGACTGTATCTTTCTAGTGTTCCTCGACTGTACCTTTTCTAGTGTTCCTTGACTGTACCTTTTCTAGTGTTCCTCGACTGTACCTTTTCTAGTGTTCCTCGACTGTACCTTTTCTAGTGTTCCTCGACTGTACCTTTTCTAGTGTTCCTCGACTGTACCTTTTCTAGTGCTCCTCGACTGTACCTTTTCTAGTGTTCCTCGACTGTACCTTTTCTAGTGTTCCTCAACTGTACCTTTTCTAGTGTTCCTCGACTGTACCTTTTCTAGTGTTCCTCGACTGTACCTTTTCTAGTGTTCCTCAACTGTACCTTTTCTAGTGTTCCTCGACTGTACCTTTTCTAGTGTTCCTCGACTGTATCTTTTCTAGTGTTCCTCGACTGTATCTTTTCTAGTGTTCCTCGACTGTACCTTTTGTAGTGTTCCTTGACTGTACCTTTTCTAGTGTTCCTTGACTGTACCTTTTCTAGTGTTCCTCGACTGTACCTTTTCTAGTGTTCCTCGACTGTACTTTTTCTAGTGTTCCTCGACTGTACTTTTTCTAGTGTTCCTTGACTGTACCTTTTCTAGTGTTCCTCGACTGTATCTTTTCTAGTGTTCCTCGACTGTATCTTTTCTAGTGTTCTTTGACTGTATCTTTTCTAGTGTTCTTTGACTGTATTTTTCTAGTGTTCCTCAATTGTATCTTTTCTAGTGTTCCTCAATTGTGTCTTTTCTAGTGTTCCTCAATTGTGTCTTTTCTAGTGTTCCTCGACTGTATCTTTTGTAGTGTTCCTCGATTGTATCTTTTCTAGTGTTTCTCAATTGTGTCTTTTCTAGTGTTCCTCAATTGTGTCTTTTCTAGTGTTCCTCGACTGTATCTTTTGTAGTCTTCCTCGACTGTATCTTTTCTAGTGTTCCTCAATTGTGTATTTTATAGTGTTCCTCGACTGCATCTTTTCTAGTGTTCCTCATTGTATCTTTTCTAGTGTTCCTCAATTGTATCTTTCTAGTGTTCCTCAATTGTATCTTTCTAGTGTTCCTCAATTGTGTCTTTCTAGTGTTCCTCATTTGTGTCTTTCTAGTGTTCCTCAATTGTGTCTTTCTAATGTTCCTCAATTGTATCTTTCTAGTGTTTCTCAATTGTATCTTTCTAGTGTTCCTCAATTGTATCTTTCTAGTGTTCCTCAATTGTATCTTTCTAGTGTTCCTCAATTGTGTCTTTCTAGTGTTCCTCAATTGTATCTTTCTAGTGTTCCTCAATTGTGTCTTTCTAGTGTTCCTCAATTGTATCTTTCTAGTGTTCCTCAATTGTGTCTTTCTAGTGTTCCTCAATTTTGTCTGTGCTAGTGTTCCTCAATTGTGTCTTTTCTAGTGTTCCTCAATTGTATCTTTTCTACTTCCCCTCAATGGTATCTTTTCTACTTCCCCTCAATGGTATCTTTTCTACTTCCCCTCGATTCTATCTTTTCTACTTCCCCTCAATTGTATCTTTTCTACTTCCCCTCAATTGTATCTTTTCTACTTCCCCTCAATGGTATCTTTTCTACTTCCCCTCAATTGTATCTTTTCTACTTCCCTCAATTGTATCTTTTCTACTTCCCCTCAATTGTATCTTTTCTACTTCCCCTCTATTGTATCTTTTCTACTTCCCCTCAATTGTATCTTTTCTACTTCCCATCAATTGTATCTTTTCTACTTCCCCTCAATTGTATCTTTTCTACTTCCCCTCAATGGTATCTTTTCTACTTCCCCTCAATGGTATCTTTTCTACTTCCCCTCAATGGTATCTTTTCTACTTCCCCTCAATGGTATCTTTTCTACTTTCCCTCAATTGTATCTTTTCTACTTCCCCTCAATTGTATCTTTTCTACTTCCCCTCAATGGTATCTTTTCTACTTCCCCTCAATGGTATCTTTTCTACTTCCCCTCAATGGTATCTTTTCTACTTCCCCTCAATGGTATGATTTTCTAGATTTCCTCAGTTGGAGTTAGCGAGGTAATTACTGATAATCGTGTGCACCAATGGCAACAGACACCAGTGGACAATGTATATACAGTGATCAGGTTGGACCAAGAATGTCTTACAGGGAAATTTCCATATTTATGCATCAGCCAGATCTGCCGGTAGCAATCTAGCAGGTTCCTGGAGCTTGCGCACAACCTTAGGAGCTGGCAAAGTCTTAACATGCAGAGGGGAAGGAGAAAGGGACCTGTAGAACACTAAGCGGACACCATCACAACGATAAAACATTACGACAGGCAACAACAGGCCAGTGTTTATGTTACTGGGTAGGATTGAACTCCAGACGTCAGGTGTTAGGTCCACAGTTCTATCAACACAGCCAAGTCCGCTGGCAGTACCACCTGCATGCTGAATTTAACGTGTCACATTTGGCCCTTTTCAAAACACAATGAAAACGTTGTGCCCACTGAGACTTGGAAACCCCCATTTTCCTGTGACAACAACACTTATGTGATGAGCATCCTTGCTTAAAACAAAAACAAAAAGGAACCAGAAGAACAAGAAAACCAATGTAAGCGCGTATTTAACAAAACAAGACAAAACAAGCGCAAATTTTCGGCCAACCAGCCTTTGTCAAGCGCGAACGCACGGTCACAAACAGACCACAAACATCAAACAAAGGATAATAAAAACAGGACTAAAACCTTCCCTGCCGCCTGAAAAAACAACAAACAAAAGACAAATGTAATTCCTGTGATAATGTGTGCCATGAAGTTCCAAACTGTTAAAATATGTAATGAAATAATTGAAAGAAAATCCTGAGACATTTGCCGCAGTTAGCTGTTTTTATGGCATTGTCTATATTCTTACTCCTCTGTTCGTGCTTGACTATGGCATTCTGCCACTCTTTGAACAATTCTGTTTTAACCTTTTCTTCTTTTAGTGGCGAGTGGCCCGTAAGTTCAATTGGTTAACCCTTTGACTCCCACAGCCTGTCCACCAGCATCCTGCATTGCTAACCATTCTGACATATAGCAAAAACTTAACCCTTTGACTCCCACAGTCTGTCCACCATGGAACTCTCAACATTCTTCTGAGAAACCACATATCGGCTGCCTCGATCCTGCTCTGGCTTTGCTTGTTGACTGTCCACGCCTCGCATCCGTACAACAGTATTCCATGGACAGCAAAGAAAGCAAACGAGACAGTCTTGATGGAGGCAGACACAAGTAGATCACTCATAAAGAAGATTAGGAAAAGACAAGCAACATTTATAAGCCATTTTATGAGGAAGGGGGATTTGGAGCACCTGGTCACAACGGGAAAGCTGGAGGGAAAGAGAGCACCAGGTAGACCCAGGGAGCGAATGCTGGACGGACTTGCAGAGTGGCTGGGGATGAGGAGGGTGGGGGAGATGCTGGGGGCAACGAGAGATAGAGATGGTTGGAAGTCCATGGTCGCCAACGCCATGCGGCAGGGCACCTGATGATGATGATGAGTCTGTCCACCAGCATCCTGCATTGCTAACCATTCTGACATAGCAAAAACTTAACCCTTTGACTCCCTCACTCTATCCACCAGCTTCCTGACTGCTCCGATCATCTCTGTTGTGTCAGCTTAGTGTCTCGTGGTCCGCTTCTCCCTGTTTTACATAAAACTTTACACCAGCTTAAGGAGTCCTCCAGACAATTACACACGTGCCATCCACCTCCAACCAGCCCCATCTGCAATGTGCCTGAAGGAAGGAGAAAGAGAGAGAGAGCGAACGAGACAAAGAGAGAGAAAGAGAAAGAGAGAGAGAGACAGAGAGAGAGAGAGAGAACGAGACAGAGAGACAGAGAGACAGGGAGACAGAAAGACAGAGAGAAAGACAGAAAGACAGAGAGACAGGGAGACAGAAAGACAGAGAGAAATACAGAGACAGAGAGATAGAGAGACAGAAAGACAGAGAAGAGAGAGACAGAAAGACAGAGACAGAGAGATAGAGAGACAGAAAGACAGAGACAGAGAGATAGAGAGACAGAAAGACAGAGACAGAGAGACAGAGAGACAGAAAGACAAAGACAGAGAGACAGAGAGACAGAAAGACAAAGAAAGAGAGACAGATAGACAGAAAGACAGATACAGGGAGACAGAGAGATAGAGAGACAGAAAGACAGAGACAGAGAGACAAAGACAAAGACAGAAAGACAGAGAGAGACAGAGAGAGACAGAGAGAAAGACAGAAAGACAGAGAGATAGTGAGACAGAAAGACAGAGAGAAAGACAGAGAGACAGACAGACACAGAGAGAGACAGAGAGAAAGACAGAAAGACAGACAGACAGAGAGACAGAAAGACAGAGACAGAGAGATAGAGAGACAGAAAGACAGAGACAGAGAGACAGAAAGAGAGAGACAGAGACAGAGAGGCAGAAAGACAGAGACAGAGAGAGACATGGACGAGGAAGCAAATGTTTTTCTGTGATTTTTGTTCCATGTGTTTATATAAGAGAAATGAGTATTCAACACATAACACGTAGTTTTACATTTCATTTCAAGAGGACGGCACCGAAGATCAAATGAACTGGAAGAGGTAGAAGAAATGTTTGAACTGGGCGTTAAAACTTGGCTGTCTCATGTCATAAGTGGCTGCTCTAATCCTGAAGCCATGGATCTATACTATAGAGAAGGAGGAGAAGAAGAAGAAGGAGAAGAAGAAGAAGAATGCGAAGAATAATAATTACAATATTTATATAGCGCAAAATCTTGATAAAATCAAATCTAAGCGCTGAATGCGAAGAAGAAGAAGAATGCGAAGAAGAAGAATGCGAAGAAGAATGCGAAGAATGCGAAGAATGCGAAGAAGAATGCGAAGAATGCGAAGAATGCGAAGAAGAATGCGAAGAATGCGAAGAGAAGAAGAAGAAGAAGAAGAAGAAGAAGAAGAAGAAGAAGAAGAAGAAGAAGAAGGAAGAAGAACAACAACAACAACAACAACAACAACAAGAATAAGAAGAAGAATGCGAAGAAGAAGAATGCGAAGAAGAAGAATGCGAAGAAGAAGAATACGAAGAAGAAGAATGCGAAGAAGAAGAATGCGAAGAAGAAGAATGCGAAGAAGAAGAATGCGAAGAATGCGAAGAAGAAGAATGCGAAGAAGAATGCGAAGAAGAAGAATGCGAAGAAGAATGCGAAGAAGAATGCGAAGAAGAATGCGAAGAAGAATGCGAAGAAGAAGAAGAAGAATGCGAAGAAGAATGCGAAGAAGAATGCGAAGAAGAAGAAGAAGAAGAAGAAGAAGAATGCGAAGAAGAAGAATGCGAAGAATGCGAAGAAGAAGAATGCGAAGAAGAATGCGAAGAAGAAGAATGCGAAGAAGAATGCGAAGAAGAAAAAGAAGAAGAAGAAGAAGAAGAAGAAGAAGAAGAAGAAGAAGAAGAAGAAGAAGAATGCGAAGAAGAATGCGAAGAAGAATGCGAAGAAGAATGCGAAGAAGAATGCGAAGAAGAATGCGAAGAATGCGAAGAAGAATGCGAAGAATGCGAAGAAGAATGCGAAGAATGCGAAGAAGAATGCGAAGAAGAATGCGAAGAAGAAGAATGCGAAGAAGAATGCGAAGAAGAATGCGAAGAAGAAGAATGCGAAGAAGAAGAATGCGAAGAATGCGAAGAAGAATGCGAAGAATGCGAAGAATGCGAAGAAGAATGCGAAGAATGCGAAGAAGAATGCGAAGAAGAAGAAGAAGAAGAAGAAGAAGAAGAGAAGAAGGAAGAAGAAGAAGAAGAAGAAGAATGCGAAGAATGCGAAGAATGCGAAGAATGCGAAGAATGCGAAGAATGCGAAGAATGCGAAGAAGAATGCGAAGAATGCGAAGAAGAATGCGAAGAAGAAGAAGAAGAAGAATGCGAAGAAGAATGCGAAGAAAGAAGAAGAAGAAGAAGAAGAAGAAGAAGAAGAAGAAGAAAGAAGAAGAAGGAAGAAGAAGAAGAAGAAGAAGAAGAAGAAGAAGAAGAAGAAGAATGAAGAAGAAGAAGAAGAAGAATGCGAAGAAGAAGAAGAAGAAGAAGAAGAAGAATGCGAAGAAGAAGAAGAAGAAGAAGAATGCGAAAGAAGAAGAAGAAGAGAAGGGAAAGAAGAAGAAGAAGAAGAAGAAGAAGAAGAAGAAGAAGAAGAAGAGAAGAAGAAGAAGAAGAAGAAAGAAGAAGAAGAAGAAGAAGAAGAAGAAGAAGAGAAGAGAGAAGAAGAAGAGAAGAAGAAGAAGAAGAAGAAGAAGAAGAAGAAGAAGAAGAAGAAGAAGAAGAAGAAGAGAAGAAGAAGAAGAAGAAGAAGAGAAGAAGAAGAAGAAGAAGAAGAAGAAGAAGAAGAAGAAAAGAAGAAGAAGAAGAAGAAGAAGAAGAAGAAGAAGAAGAGAGAAGAAGAAGAAGAAGAAGAAGAAGAAGAGAGAAGAGAGAAGAAGAGAAGAAGAAGAGAAGAGAAGAAGAAGAAAGAAGAAGAAGAAGAAGAAGAAGAAGAAGAAGAAGAGAAGAAGGAGGAGGAGGAGGAGGAGGAGAAGAAGAACAGATACTCTTTCCCTTAGAATTCTGTTTATTGTTTTCAATAAAAAGCACATCATTTCCGGAAGAATCAATATCCTGAAAACAAGGAAGATACATTTAAATACATAGTAGAAAATCCTTTGCCAAAATAACCACCTCTTTTAAGATATAAATTATCAAAATATATTGCAAACAAAAATACAGTATAAACCTGAAACAGAAATTGAACCCTATGAAACAAAATGGATGCCATGCTTATTA
Organism: Monoplex corrugatus; assembly: GCA_030674185.1. Lineage (NCBI taxonomy): Eukaryota > Metazoa > Mollusca > Gastropoda > Littorinimorpha > Ranellidae > Monoplex > Monoplex corrugatus. The sequence goes on along the minus strand of JAPXFY010000073.1, from coordinate 29,997 downwards.
CTAGCTTGAGAATGTTTATTCAATCTAAGATATACATAATTATTGTCAAAGCATTGCTGAAATATGATTAGCAAGTCTGAATTCTCATCAATCTACTTGTGTATGCTGACAATTTTTTTTTCTTGCGTGTTACACATTTTTGCTTTCTGTGGATATGTATATATGTGAATTCTGAACATATGAATGTCTTACATTGTTCTGATTTTCTTGAGAATTTGATTGCTATTGCGGTTTGCGTTTTTGTTTTGTTTGTTTTTGTACTGCTTGTCCATAATTATTTAACACACACACACACACACACACACACACACACACACACACACACACACACACACACACACATACACACACACGCACGCACGCACGCACGCATTAACACAGACACATACACACACAAATGCAGACACACACACACACACACATATATATACACACACACTCACTCACGCACATGTGCGCGCACGTACACGCACATACACAAACACGCACACATACACAAATACACAATGCCTGCCTGCCTGCTTGTCTGCCTGTCTGTCTCTCTGTCTGTCTTCCTGCCTGGCTGCTTGTCTGCTTGTCTGTCTGCTGTCTGCCTGCCTGTCTGTCTGTCTGTGTGTCTGTCTGCCTGCCTGACTGCTTGCCTGCCTGCCTGCTTGCCTGTCTGCCTGCCTGCCTGACTGTCTTCCTGCCTGCCTGCCTGTCTGTCTGTCTGCCAGCCTGCCTGCATGCCTGCCTGCCTGCATGCCTGACTTCATGCCTGTCTGCCTGCCTGTCTGCCTGCCTGCCTGCCTGCCTGCCTGCCTGTCTGCCTGTCTGCCTGTCTGTCTGCCTGCCTGCCTGCCTACCTGCCTGCCTGCCTGTCCGCCTGCCTGTCCGCCTGTCTGTCTGCCTGCCTGCCTGACTGTCTTCCTGCCTGCCTGCCTGCCTGCCTGTCTGTCTGTCTGTCTGTCTGTCTGCCTGTCTGTCTGTCTGTCTGTCTGCCTGCCTGCCTGCATGCCTGCCTGTCTGTCTGTCTCTCTGCCTGCCTGCCTGTCTGTCTGTCTCTCTGCCTGCCTGCCTGCATGCATGCCTGTTTTCCTGCCTGCCTGTCTGTCTGTCTGTCTGCCTGCATGCCTGCCTGCCTGCATACCTGCCTGTCTGTCTGCCTGTCTGCCTGCCTGCCTGCCTGCCTGCCTGTCTGTCTGCCTGCCTGCCTGCCTGCCTGTCAGCCTGTCTGTCCGTCTGCCTGTCTGTCTGTCTGTCTGTCTGCCAGCCTGCCTGTCTGCCTGCCTATCTGCCTGCCTGCATGCCTGTCTGCCTGCCTGTCTGCCTGTCTGTCTGACTGCCTGCCTGCCTGACTGTCTTCCTGCCTGCCTGCCTGTCTGTCTGTCTGTCTGCCTGTCTGTCTGTCTGTCTGTCTGTCTGTCTGCATGCATGCCTGCTTTTCCTGCCTGCCTGTCTGTCTGCCTGTCTGTCTGTCTGTCTGCCTGCATGCATGCCTGCCTGCATGCCTGCCTGTCTGTCTGCCTGTCTGCCTGCCTGCCTGTCTGTCTGTCTGCCTGCCTGCCTGCCTGCCTGTCAGCCTGTCTGTCCGTCTGCCTGTCTGTCTGTCTGTCTGCCAGCCTGCCTGTCTGCCTGCCTATCTGCCTGCCTGTCTGCCTGTCTGCCTGTCTGTCTACCAGTCTGTCTGTCTGTCTGTCTGTCTGCCTGCCTGCCTGCCTGCCTGCCTGCATGTCTGTCTGTCTGCCTGCCTGCCTGTCTGCCTGACTGTCTGTCTGTCTGTCTGCCTGTCTGTCTGTCTGACTGCCTGTCTGTCTGTCTGTCTGTCTGACTGCCTGTCTGTCTGTCTGTCTGCCAGCTTCATCTTCCCGCGATATTCCCCGGTACAAGAGGACGAAGACATTGAAAAGTGAACAAACAACAAAATCAGAAAATTGTGGCACGACCTAATCATGCATCATGTTTCATCCACCTGGTTCTGATCCTCTGCTGTCTCCTCGTCTTTTTCTTTTTGCAGATAACTCCACAGAAAGAATGATATCCAAAGCTAAAGATATCAATCCCAGCAATACAATTGTCTTATTTCTTTTAAAAAAAATTTTTTTCTTGTTCTTCTTCTTCATTCCGAATTGGCGTGCTATTTTTCAACTTGCGATCAATTGGGGTTAGGATGTTGGATGTGCCAAACACCGCCTTAAAGAATAGTTTGCTGTGCAGTTTTGTCAGATCATCTGTGAACATATTATAGGAATAATAAGAGGACTGTCAAGACATACTGATATTCTTTTCTTTCATCGCTGGTTTCAGTTTCTCAAGCTGGCGTCTTGGCTGGCACTGGGAAGGAATTCCAGACTGACTGAGGTAGATGGTGTCATGTGGTGGAGAAGGTTCAAAGTGGTCATGGTATCAGGGTCAAGTCTGCACGTAAACCGTATGCTTTTTCAAGGTCTTGACGAACAAGGCAAACCATGGTCTGCTCGAGGATTGAACTCACAACTCATGAGTTAGGAACATGGTG
>JAPXFY010000073.1:0-15000 GCA_030674185.1 Monoplex corrugatus | reverse complement strand
CTAAACAACAGAAACAATACTATACCAAAAGAAATGGGGGAAAAAACTACCAAGTATTGATACTGTAAAAATTTTGACACTTTTGGCCATGTGACATTTTGCTGACAATAACCAGTTACCCCCAATAATTAAAGTTACATCCATTTTGTAACAACAACGTATCGGAAACATAAGTCAACTGAATATCACACAAACATCTAAAGTGCAGATCAACGTAAACTGTGCACCATCGTTGATACCCTGTATATTGTATGGTATAGCTCCATTAACGTACAACAGTTTATCTGAAGGTAAATTTTACATTTTAAGAGAATTGTACAATATCAGCGACCATCCAACCACTTATTTATGCTACACTATGATGTCAAAATCTTGTGAATATACTAGAAATAGAAAGCAAAGTAAGGGGCTGGAACTAAACAGCAGAAAGACTGAAGTCATGCTGATCAGTAAAAAACATGAAATCCCCTCATGCAAAATAACAGCAAATGGCACAACCTTGACACAGGTTGATAAATTCAAATACCTGGAACGATCATTTCATCAGACGGCAGATGCACATCAGAAATAGCCGGCAGAAAACGGCCAAGCCAAAACAGCATTCGGGAAGATGACAGGCACTCTTACCAACAAATGCCAATCAATTAACATCAGGAAGAGAGTTCTTGAATGTTATATAGAACCAATACTGTTGTAACGGATGCGAGGCGTGGCAGTCAGCAAGCAAAGCCAGAGCAAGAATGAGGCAGCCGAGATGTGGGTTTCTCAGAAGAAAAGTTGAGAGTTCCATGGACAGCAAAGAAAACAAACGAGACAGTCTTGATGGAGGCAGACACAAGTAGATCACTCATAAGGAAGATTAGGAAAAGACAGGCAACATTTATAGGCCATATTAATGAGGAAGGGGATTTGGAGCACCTGGTCACAACGGGAAAGCTGGAGGGAAAGAGAGCACCAGGTAGACCCAGGACTTGCAGAGTCGCTGGGGATGAGGAGGGTGGGGGAGATGCTAGGGCAACGAGAGATAGAGATGGTTGGAAGTCCATGGTCGCCAACGCCATGCGGCAGGACACCTGATGATGATAAATGATGATGACCACACTAACGCTATGTTTTGCAAAATCACGTACACGCGTATGAAGATAGATAAATATCAGTGCATGGACAAGCACACGCTGAGGCCAGCACATGGTAGGCCTACTGATGCACGCATATGGGTTATCTAAGCAAACCATCCTTTCCTCACAAATATTAATCATCCACATCGAACAAAAACAGGAACAACAACAACATCATCAACATCAGCATTAACAACAACAACAACAACAACAACAGCAACAACAACAACAACAACAACAAGGACAAGAATAAGAACAACAACAACAATAAGAACAACAACAACAATAATAATAACAATAACAACAACAACAATAATAACAACAATAACAACAATAACAACAATAACAACAACAATAACAACAACAACAATAATAACAACAATAACAACAATAACAACAATAACAACAATAACAACAACAACAACAATAACAACATCAACAACAATAATAACAACAACAACAATAACAACAACAACATAAACAACAACAACAATAACAACAGCAACAACAATAGCAACAACAACAACAACAGCAATAATAATAACAACAACAATAAAAAACAACAACAGTAACAATAACAACAACAACAACAACAATAACAACAACGACAACGACAACAAGAACAACAATAACAACAACAATAACAACAATAACAACAACAACAACAATAACGACAACAACAACAACAATAACAACAACAACAAGAAAGAAAAAGAGCACACTAATATTGAACCGTTAGCTATAAAGTAACGATCTACGTAAGCTATCAATATGATGTACATTTTGAGTATCAATTGTACCAACAGGTACATCTCCCTCTCCCCTTTCTTCCCCCTCTCCTCTCCCCAACTTCCCCCTCTCTCTCCCTCTCCCTCCCTCTCTCCCACTCTCTCCCTCTCCCTCTCTGTCTCTCTATCCCTCTTCCACGCTCCCTCTCCTCTTCTCTCCCCCTCCTTCCGTCTCTCCCTTTGTCTTTCTTCCCCCTTTCTCCCTCTCCTTTCCCTCTTTCTCTCTCTCCCTCCCTCCCTGTCCCTTTCTCTTCTCCCTCTCCCTCTCTCCCTTGCTCTCTCTCTCTCCTTCTGCCTCTCTCTCCCGCTCCCCCTCTCTCTCCCTCTCCCCGTCTCTCTCCCTCTCCCCGTCTCTCCCTCTCTCCGTCTCTCCCTCTCCCGCTCCCCTCTCTCTCCCCCTGCTCCCTCTCTCTCCCCCTGCTCCCTCTCTCTCCCCCTGCTCCCTCTCTCTCCCCTCTGCTCCCTCTCTCTCTCCCCCGCTCTCCCACTCTCTCCCGCTCCCTCTCTCCTCTCTCCCGCTCCCCCCTCTCTCTCCCGCTCCCTCTCTCTTTCCCTTCCTGTTTTCTGTTTTGATTTGCCAATACGAAAACAATTTTGCAGCGACATGCTTCAGTGAAAACATCTTGCAATTTGATCAACATTATACAGAGACTTTGAAGATCAAAGCTGCTTTCCATCTTTAGGTCTTCTTGTAAACGATGTAACTGGTTTTTTTTCATGTGACCCAGTTAAACAGAAGTAGCCTCAGATGATCAACAGACTAGAAACTGATGGAAACGTCTGAACTTGCTGAGTGTGCATACTGTATATTGTTGTACTTGTCTTTTTTCATAAGATATTGCAGATGGAGATTCATATTCATATTCATTTCGTTTGTTACTGTGCGTTTAACCACGTGAAACTCGGGCTGATCTCCTCTTTGAGAGCGCGTCGCCACAGTCCAGCACCACCAATTTTTTTGACCGAGACTTTAGAAAGGTAGAATGCTAACTGGCCTCCAAGTGGAGGGACCAAGGAAATCAACCAATCTCTCCGATGTTTTTATACCAGGGCACTGGGCGAAAGCCGAGCTCCTCGCGAATTTCAACTGCAGTGGGATCTTAAGCGTGCGCAAGCCAGAAAGCACACAGCTCGTACTTTTTTTTTTTTTTTTTTTGTGGTCCCTTTCTGAAAGACCAGACGTTCAGTTCGATTTTCCGGTCAAAACTGAAGAAAAAAAAGTCGAGACTTTATTGGGGAGCGAACCCTAGAATTTTGTGTTTAGTCATTGGCAACCGAACGTCTGAACCATTCGGCCACTCTTCTCTATGAGGAGGGACGTACATTTCACTATAATATAACGTGAAGTTGTATCAATGGCAGACTAGTCTACAGGTAGACATAAGCCCCCATAGGCCGGTTATGACGTCATGACTTTGTTTGTTTGTTTGTTTGTTTTGTGTTATCGTCCCAGCGTGTTAACGATTAGGGACTGTCTTGAGATGAAGTATGTCATATAAATGAGGAAGGAGAATGATGTCTTATAGTTTCCATGTCTAAGATAGACGGGGTTTTCAAGATGTTAGAGATGAAGGTGAGTCTGGAGTGGCTGGGGTCTTTAGAGATATGGTCCAACTGCCGAAGATTGAGAAAGATTGGCTGCCAGGACTAGAGGTGCCCATCCGTGGAGGCTGTCTTGATTAATTAGTTGAAGCAGCTGAAGAGGGTTTGCTTGCCCTGTGAAGAGAGTTCTTAAAGGCTAGAAAGTGGTTGCTTAAGGTCAGGCAATCGAAAAGACAATGCTGGAAGGAGACGAAATCCTTCATAAGGGACACCTAACTGGAGTGAACTTGGTTGTCCATGTGTTAGTCCTTATCCTGGACACCATGTGCTACAAAAGCCTCAATAACGCAGCCCCCGATTACCTGTCAGCCTACTTGAGATCTATCTTCCCTCACGTACCCTCCGCTCTGCCTCCGATCCTCTGACTTTTTCGCTTTCCACGCACTAAGCTCAATACCTATGGTCCACGAGCCTTCTCTGTTTCTGGTCCACTCTCCTGGAACAAACTTCCTCTCTCAGTCCGTCAGTAACCTACTTTTGTCTCCTTCAAGTCCGCTCTCCAAAACTCATCTTTTCTTCTCTGCATAAAATCCTGACCTCACTCAACCCCCTCTGCAGCCTGTCTCCACTCGGAGGGGAATCACATTGTAATATATAATTGTATATAATATGCTCTCTATAATTTTCCATTGCTTTTATTCCTTCTCCCCATTTATAGCCGTGTGCGTGTGTGTGTGTGTGTGTGTGTGTGTGTGTGTGTGTGTGTGTGTGTGTGTGCGTGCGTGCGTGTGTGTCTGTTTCAGCGCTTACATGTAGATTTGATTTTATCAAGATTTTGCGCTATATAAATATTGTAAATATTTAATTATTATTATTATTATTATTATTATTATTATTATTATTATTACATCAAATGAGCGATATTGGAGGTTGGTTGGCGAGGAGAGTAGCTTGGTTTCGCCTTGACAGTCTGGAATTGTCCTGACTTTGCCAGCTATGGGGCTTATGCACAGATCTATGACCTGTACCGTGATCATTTGGCATCTTCAGCATCGCATGGCGTTTGTGTCATTCATACATATGAAAATTATTCCAAGTACGCAGACGATATCTTGAGAAATTAAAACTGAAAAACAAAATATTCATCCGAAAACACAGACATTGACAAAATATAAGGTATAGTCACAAATGTCTGTGATACACACAACAACAACAACAACAACCAACAACAAATCCCAGAAATGAAACTAACATTTTAACAGAGTGTACGATTCCATCGATATCATTTATTTATTTATTTATTATTCTTTTTTTATTTTATTTATAATTCATTATTTATTATATTATATTTATTTATTTATTTATTTATTTATTTATTTATTTATGTGTTTATCTATTTATTTATTTATTTATTTATCTATACATTTATTTAAGTATGTGTGTATTTATTTATTTTACTGATTTATTTGTCGCCTTTTTTTTTCGTCTTAAAGCACATTTGTGAATAGACGTTAAAAGAAATAACGAACGAAAACCCAGAAAAACAACAACAAAAACAAACAACAACAACAAGAACAAAACAAACAAACAACAACAAAAAACAACAACAACAACAGCAATGAAAAAAGCACTGTTCTCTTATCCATGGAGCGCTAATTACCCTCTGTCCAACACCACGCTGTTTTCAACTTTCATTTCCGCCTACCACACCCAGCTGGTCCTCAGTGAGGATATAAAGAAAACCAAGACCCCCCCCCCCACCCCCCACCCCCCACAGGAACAAATCGATATCAATTAACACAGATTTTCAGGCCTGGTTCACAAAGCTCTCTGTGGGGTGGATTCTCATCAGGTCAATCAACACAGCTTGGAATGAAAACACCCAGGACACGGAAAACAACCAGGGCTGAGGCTGAATACGTCTGATCCTTCAATTAGACAATGAATTCCACCAGGCTGGCAGGGGACCACATGAGGTTTGATTATACTCCTGTGGCAGATTGTTTTTCAATGAAGTCAGTGAGCAAGATGAGATTACTGAAGCTTCAATCCAGTTCCACTATGTCATCCTAATATCTTCAGGAAAACAGACGCGAAGACATCTTGATCAGAGAGGTCCAGGTGATCTGTAATTCCATGGTATTACTTCTCAACTATCGACTGTTAAAGACAGAAAATGCGCAGTGTGAAAGGGAGAGATAGAGAGATTTACAAGTAGCAAACGAAAAAGCAGAAAAATAATCAAGGTTTAAAAGAACGTCACACCCAATGAAACCAAACAGAAATAGTGGTAAGAATTTCAGTCTTTCGAAATTTTGCACCAATCGAAAAGAACAATCTGAAACCTACACAAATATTTCTGTGTGCCTGTCGTGTAAAACAGTAGAAATAAAGCAACGAAAAAAAAAAAAGAAAGAAAGAGAGACTCACTCACTCACTCACTCACTCACTCACTCATTCACTCACTCACTCACTCACTCACTCACTCACTCACTCACTCACTCAACCAACCAACCGACCAACCAACCGACCAACCAAAAAACCAACCAACCAAACAACCAATCAACCAACCAACCAACCAACCAACCAACCAACCAACCGACCAACCAACTGACCAACCAACTAACCAACCAACTAACCAACCAACCAACCAACCAACCAACCAACTAACCAACCAACCAACCAACCAACCAACCAACCAACCAACCAACCATCCAACCAACCAACCAACCAACTAACTAACCAACCAACCAACCGACCAACCAACTAACCAACCAACTAACCAACCAACTAATCAACCAACCAACCAACCAACCAACCAACCAACCAACCAACCAACTAACCAACCAACCAACCAACCAACCAACCAACCAACCAACCAACCAACTAACCAACCAACCAACCAACCAACTAACCAACCAACCAACCAACCAACCAACCAACTAACCAACCAGCCAACCAACCAACTAACCAACCAACTAACCAACCAACCAACCAACCAACCAACCAACTAACCAACCAACCAACCAACCAACCAACCAACCAACCAACTAACCAACCAAATAACCAACCAACCAACCAACCAACCAACCAACCAGCCAACCAACCAACCAACCAACAAAAAAAAACAAAACAAACAACAACAAGAAGAAAGCAAAGAACACCTCTTAAAATTGTACAAAAACGATTGACTTCAGCATTAAGATATATCATCATCATCATCAGTCCCGTAGTCTGGTTGACCGATGGAGCACCACTGAAGATTTTGTAACCAATTCCTCCACTCCTCACGGTCCTCAGCTTTCCGCAGAATGATGTTCCATTCAAGGCTAATATATATAAGATCTTTCATAACTCTAAGAACGCTGACATTCCAATCAAACAGATAACTGTATCCTAGTCCATGACTGTCTTGCCATCAGTAAATCCATCATACCTTAGTACCAAACCCGTCACATCATCGTTACACTGATCACCTGGCACAAACAGGTGTGGTGATGCAAAACACCTGTCGATCGACCTTGTCACACAGAACAAAAGCCATAATCCATCAAATAAATATAAGTTGGAACAATATCGATGATGACATTGTTCGTTTCTTATATTGATTTATATGTTGGAACAATATGAAAGATGACATTGTTCGTTTCTGATATTGATTTATATGTTGGAACAATATTTCAGATGACATTGTTCGTTTTTGATATTGATTTATATGTTTGGAACAATACTAAAGATGACATTGTTCGTTTCTGATATTGATTTATATGTTGGAACAATACTAAAGACGACATTGTTCGTTTCTGATATTGATTTATATGTTGGAACAATACTAAAGATACATTGTTCGTTTCTGATATTGATTTGTATGTTGGAACAATACTAAAGACGACATTGTTAGTCTCTGATATTGATTTATATGTTGGAACAATACTAAATATTACATTGTTCGTTCTGATTTTGATTTGTATGTTGGAACAATACTAAAGACGACATTGTTCGTTTCTGATATCGATTTATATGTTGAAACAATATCAATGATGGCATTGTTCGTTTCTGATAATCGATTTATATGTTGGAACAATATGAAAGATGACATGTTCGTTTCTGATATTGATTTATATGTTGGAACAGTATGAAAGATGACATTGTTCGTTTCTGATATTGATTTAATATGTTGGAATAATATGAAAGATGACATTGCTCGTTTCTGATATTGATTTATATGTTGGAACAATATGAAAGATGACATTGCTCGTTTCTGATATTGATTTATATGTTGGAACAATATGAAAGATGACATTGTTCGTTTCTGATATTGATTTATATGTTAGAACAATATGAAAGATGACATTGTTCGTTTCTGATATTGATTTATATGTTGGAACAATATTTCAGACGACATTGTTCGTTTATGATATTGATTTATATGTTGAACAATATGAAAGACGACATTGTTCTACTCTGCTATTCGATGAAGATCTTTGATGATCACAATGCATTTCGTGCAATAAAGACCCAAAACAGGTTACAAGCAACTTCACTGGATTATGAAAGAGTTCCTGATATGTTTTACTATTAACTCTTTGACTCCCGTGCCCGGTCCATTAGCATCCTGAAATGTCAACATTGCTAGCAAACCCAAAGTTAACCCTTTGAATCCCCCATCCTACCCACCAGCTTCCTGCAGGAAGGGAGTGAAAGAGAAAGAGAAAGAGAGAGAGTGAGAGAGAGAGAGAAGGGGGACGGAGAGAGAGAGAGTGAGAGAGAGAGAGGGGGGGACGGAGAGAGAGAGAGAGAGAGAAAGAAGGAAAGAGAGAGAGAGAAACTGAGGGAGAGGGAGATTGTGTGTGTGTGTGTGTGTGTGTGTGTGTGTGTGTGAGAGAGAGAGAGAGAGAGAGAAAGAGAGAGACATATAGATAGATAGATAGAGAGAGAGAGAGAGAAGCAGAGAGAGAGAGAAGCGGAGAAAGAGAGAATCGAGGGAGAGAGCGAGGGAGAGAGAGAGAGAGAGAGAGAAAGAAAGAAAGAGAGAGAGAGAGAGAAAGAGAAAGAGAGAGAGAAACAAAGAGAGAAACAGAGAGAGAGAGAGAGAAAGAAAGAAAGAGAGAGAGAGGAGGGAAAGAGAGAGAGAGAGAGAGAGTGAGAGAGAAAGAGAGAGAGAGAGAGAAAGAAAGAAAGAAAGAAAGAGAGAGAGATTGAGAGAGGGAAATATTGAGAGAGAGAAGAAAAGAGAAAGAGAGACAGAGAGAAAGAGAGAGAGAGACAGATACAGAGAGACAGACAGATACAGAGAGACAGAGAGAAAGAGAGCATTTCTGTAGACCAAGCTAATGGCAGAGAGTCAGAGTTTGATTAGATTGGTTTTGTTGTTGTTTTGTGTTTCTTTCTCCCTCCTGGATTCCTCGTCTGTGTGGCACCAATCCTGTTGTGTTCCAAGACAAGGCCAAGCACTAATCCTATTGTGTTCCAAGACAAGGCCAAGCACTAATCCTATTGTGTTCCAAGACAAGGCCAAGCACTAATCCTATTGTGTTCCAAGACAAGGCTAAGCACTAATCCTATTGTGTTCCAAGACAAGGCCAAGCACTAATCCTATTGTGTTCCAAGACAAGGCCAAGCACTAATCCTATTGTTGTTCCAAGACAAGGCTAAGCACTAATCCTATTGTGTTCCAAGACAAGGCCAAGCACTAATCCTATTGTGTTCCAAGACAAGGCTAAGCACTAATCCTATTGTGTTCCAAGACAAGGCCAAGCACTAATCCTATTGTGTTCCAAGACAAGGCCAAGCACTAATCCTATTGTGTTCCAAGACAAGGCCAAGCACTAATCCTATTGTGTTCCAAGACAAGGCTAAGCACTAATCCTATTGTGTTCCAAGACAAGGCCAAGCACTAATCCTATTGTGTTCCAAGACAAGGCTAAGCACTAATCCTATTGTGTTCCAAGACAAGGCCAAGCACTAATCCTATTGTGTTCCAAGACAAGGCTAAGCACTAATCCTATTGTGTTCCAAGACAAGGCCAAGCACTAATCCTGTTGTGTTCCAAGACAAGGCCAAGCACTAATCCTGTTTGTGTTCCAAGACAAGGCCAAGCACTAATCCTATTGTGTTCCAAGACAAGGCCAAGCACTAATCCTATTGTGTTCCAAGACAAGGCCAAGCACTAATCCTATTGTGTTCCAAGACAAGGCCAAGCACTAATCCTATTGTGTTCCAAGACAAGGCCAAGCACTAATCCTATTGTGTTCCAAGACAAGGCCAAGCACTAATCCTGTTGTGTTCCAAGACAAGGCCAAGCACTAATCCTATTGTGTTCCAAGACAAGGCCAAGCACTAATCCTATTGTGTTCCAAGACAAGGCCAAGCACTAATCCTGTTGTGTTCCAAGACAAGGCCAAGCACTAATCCTATTGTGTTCCAAGACAAGGCCAAGCACTAATCCTATATGTGTTCCAAGACAAGGCCACTACGTGTTTCACATGTCAGTCACTTTCTCCTTTTCCTTACAAAAAACAAAACTGCTAAGAAGGGCCATTTCTGCAGCCATGTTCTTTGTTGATGGCATGTTAGAAGTCAAAGTTCCACTGAAATTTCAAGAACTCAGATAACATTTCATCTAGAATCATGTGTGTAATGACACAGAAGCTGCCTATAAAGACTAATCAACATCAGCTTTGACACAATCTCCCCAAAACATAAAAACGTCCAAATTTCACAGAATACGTACATTGTATGAAAACACATTTCAACACAAGACATAAACCGTGATGTCAACGAAACTCTAGGATAGTACAGTAGGCCTCCTTCGGTCATGTCTGACCATGGACAAAGTACATCCGTTCTGATGTCTAGATGGGCTGTCTGCTTGGTCCAAGCAGCGTCGCTTGTGACTGTACAGACCAATGCGAGAGAGGCAGTCTCTGTCGCAGCGATCGCAAGTGTATGCTGATGCTGGTCTGTTGGCTGTCATCCCTTTTCTGCGAACTCGCTTTTCTGCTGCAGCAGCTGACAGTTTTGTCCTCCACCAATCCGCAGCTGTTTCTTGAGAGTAGTTCTCCAGCTGTTGCGGTCGTCTGCGAGGTCCTCCCAGGACTCAGTGTTGATCTCAAGCGCCTTCATGTCACGCTTGCAAACGTCTTTGTATCTCAGCTCAGAATCAAAGCAGTAAACAATATTTTTTTCCAATCCACGGAATATTGATCACACGTATTCCATCATCACTCTTCCCCAATCTCAACCAAGTATCTTATCTTCCATCTCAGATTAAACAAAGGAAGGACAGAGGCTCAGAACACAATGGAATAAACCATCTTAATTAGAAGCTTCGTGGACTAAGTTTACAAAGCTCTCTATGCAATGTGTCATCAAGGCAATGAATACAGTTTGGGATGTAAATCCCCAGGGATATGGACACTAAGAAAGCTAAGGATGTGTAAATCCCCAGGATATAAGACACCATCAAAGGTAAGGATGTGTAAATCCCCGGGGATATAGACACCATCAAAGGTAAGGATGTGTAAATCCCCAGGGATATAGACACCATCAAAGGTAAGGATGTGTAAATCCCCAGGGATATAGACACCATCAAATCTAAGGATATGAAATCCCCAGGGATATGGACGCGATCAAAGCTGAGGCTCACTGACTGTGATCCCTTCCTTGGACAATATCAGTTTTTCACTGTTAACACGGGAGCACGTGCACCCTGATCAGTGCACGTATACTTGTTCCCTGCGTGCAATTTCAGCAGTTCAGGTCACGATTGCACAGACAATCTCAGATTGTAAGCTTAGATAAGTTTGCTTTGAACCTAGAAAAAACGAGCTATTTGCGTGTACATTCAAAAGGTAAGCAAGCTTATGCTAACCGATTTCCTAATTTAATTTTTTTTAATAAACTGATAAGCACAATTAGGTGGTCCTAAATCTCGCTGAGCAACCTTCTCCAAGGTTCAGAGGTGATTTTCAATCTTTAAGCCAAGTTGATCCAGGTGAATCCTGTGTCTTGATGGAACAGCAGCGAAGGGAGCATCTTTCCATCCTTCAGCTGGTGTCCTGGGATGTGTAATTCCATGCTGGTATTCTGTGACATTTCAACAAAGTGACAGACGCAGTGTAGAGAAGCTGAGGGATGACATTAAAACACAAGTGAAAAAAAACAAAAAGCGATTCGAAACAAAAGCCAACACAATGAAGTTAAACAGAGGCAGAATTTGGAAATTCGGACAAATTTCATGCAAAGTAGTAGGAAACACACACACACACACACCCCACACCAAAAAACTGCGCGCGCCGCACACACACACACACACACACACACAACATGGGCACACACACACACACACACACAACACACATACACACAACACACATACACACACAACACACTCACACACACACACACACACAAAACACGCAACCCCACACACACACACACGCACGCACACACACACAGAGGCACAGACACACACACACAAAACAAACAAACACACAGAGGCACAGACACACACACAAACAAACAAACGCACACACACACACATTCACACATACACAGAGGCACACACACAAACAAACAAACAAACACACACACACAAACACACACACATACACACACGCACACACACACACACAAAACACACCACACACACACACACACACACACACACACATACACACAGAGGCACAGACACACACAAAAACAAACAAACGCACACCACACACACACACACAAAAACACACACAACACACACACACACATACACACACTCAAAAAACACACACCACACACAAACGCACACACACACACACACAAACAAACGCACACACACACACAACACACACACACAACACACACACACACAATCAAACAAACGCACACACACACACACAAGCAAAACGCCACACAACAACACACCCCAACACACACACACACACACACACCACACCCCACACACACACACACACACACACACACAACACACACACCCCACACACAAAAAAAACCATGGGCATATTTGTTATGTGAAACAGAAAGATGTAAACAAGGTTTAACCCTTACCACACATGTTCCCTTCCACCTCTTTTTGACAACACCAATGGCGTCAGAGTTCACATAACTGTATCACTGCACAGAACACACAGTCAGATAATCATATAACGGAACAGAATGGACTGGTATTAATTGTAGGTGTAAATAATTCTATCGTTGTATAGAACATATCTCTCTCTCTCTGTGGAAAATCGCTGAACTTGCACTCCGCCTGCAAGCCCCAAAAGGGACGACTTTTTTAAAAAACGAATGACACATGGAGCATTGCATTCGACATGACAAGAGGACTGACTCAATTCAGACCCATCATCATCATCATCAGGTGCCCTGCCGCATGGCGTTGGCGACCACGGACTTCCAACCATCTCTATCTCTCGTTTCTCCTAGCACTCCCCCACCCTCCTCATCCCCAGCCACTCTGCAAGTCCGTCAGCATTCTCTCCCTGGGTCTACCTGGTGCTCTCTTTCCCTCCAGCTTTCCCGTTTGGACCGGGTTTGCTCCAAATCCCCCTCTTCCTCATAAGATGGCCTACAAATGCCGCCCGTCCCTTCCCAATCCTCCCCACGAGCGATCCACCTGTGTCCGCCTCCATCAAGACTGTCCCGCTCGTCCTCCCTGCTTCCACGGAACTCCCAACACTCCTTAGAAAACGACACCTCGGCCCCCCCAATCCCGCTCCGGCCCCGCCCGCTTCCAACCATCTCTATCTCTCGTTGTTCCTAGCACCTCCCCCACCCTCCTCATCCCCAGAAGAAAAAAAAAACGATTTAACCCTGCTTTATGCCTGAAACTTGATCAGTTGTTCACAATTTACTGTTGTAGTGTTAAGCGTTTTGTTATATAGGGAGTCTCTAATAAAACAATAAAGAAAAAAAATGGACAGATAACAAAAACAGAATGGAAAGAAAAGCCATTTCAGAAACCCAGGCTTTGGCACACAGCCAACACAGCTGGAGAATCTTGTGAACAGTTCTTTAGTGCGGCGTCCAAATGATTGTTCACGAAGTTGATGGAGAAAAGTAAGAGCCACACAACAGCGAGTTTTTTGTTCGCTTGTGTTGGCAGCAGGTGCAAATGTGTACATTTATGATGTGCTTGTAGTGTGTTTTATTGTAAACGTCATAAAGACCTACCCGCCAAACTTCAAGTCCCTGCGGCGAAGTGATTCATTTGATCTGGTTTAATAAAGGAAAAAAAAAAAGAAAAAAAAAATAGGGAAACACGTTTCTGGTCTTACTTTCAATGTGCGTTTTTGTAATTATATTATCACCTTCTGACATTTCACATCCTATGGCTCCAAAGAAACTCAAAGAACAAAGAAGCTTTCCATCTCCATCTCTTTTTTGGACCAACACAAAACTGCCTGTGCACACCAAATAATCAGTTTCGGGTTTGGAAGTTCTAGAAAATGTAAGATCATCCAAACTTTCACAGAGAGTGCAGCGAACGAAGGCACTCTAACGAAGGGATTGAGAAAACCATTTCAGATTAAACAGTCTCCTAAGGAATCAGAAGAACAAGCACTATTTCTCTTCCCATCAAACATCCCTCATCAGTGCCCTGCTGCATGGCATTGCGACCAGGACTTCCCCCTGCCTCTATCCTCGTTGCCCTAGCATCTCCCCCACCCTCTCCATCCCCAGCCATCCCATCTGCAAGTCCGTCCAGCATTTTCTCCCTGGGTCTACCGGGGCTTTTCTTTCCCTACAGCTTTCCCGTTGTGACCAGGGGCTCCAAATCCCCCTTCCTCATAAAAATAACCTATAAATGTTGCCTGTCTTTTCCTAATCTTCCTTATGATGATTTTACTTGTGTCTGCCTCCATCAAGACTGTCTCGTTTGTTTTCTTTGCTGTCCATGGAAACTCTCAACATTCTTCTTAGAAACCACATCTCGGCTGCCTCAATCTTGTTCCTGGCTTTGCTTGCTGACTGTCCACATCTCGCATCCGTACAACAGTATTGGTTCTATATAACATTCAAGGGCTTTTCTTTTTGATGTTAATTGATAGGCATTTTTTGATAAGAAAGCTTGTCATCTTCTTGAATCGTTTTGGGTTGGCCCATTCTGCCGCTATTTCCGATGTGCATCGCCGCCTATGAAATGACCGTTCCCCGGTATTTTAACTTACTAAACCCGTGTCAAGGTTGTCCATTTGCTGTTATTTTGCATGAGGGAATTTCATGTTTTTTACTGATCACCCTGACTTCAGTCTTTCCGCTGTTTAGTTCCAACCCCTTGCCTTTTCTTTCTATATTTAGATATTCACAATTTACACGGTATGAAAAACGATAAATATCAGTGCATGGACAAGCACACGCTGAGGGCCCCACAGGAGGCCCACTGATGCACGCATAAAAGGGGCATCTCAGCAAAAACCCTCCTTTCCTCATAATATTAATCATCCACACGAAAAAAAACAGGAACAACAATAAAATTTAAAAAAATAAATTTCAATATTTTTATAGCGCAAAATCTTTATAAAATCAAATCTAAG